>JAMPIV010015111.1:0-130347 GCA_024509875.1 Oreohelix idahoensis | reverse complement strand
TGGGGGTAGGTGGTGTGGTGGGTGGAGTTGTGTGTGTAGGGGGAGTGGGTTTAGGGGGGTTGCGGGAGATTAGTGCCCTTGGTGGGTGTTGAGTTGTCACTAGGTATTATGGCGGAGGTGGTATAGGGGGGTTAGGTGGGTGGTCTGGGGGGCCAAGGGATACCGGTGGGAATAGCCCGGCGGTGACCCAGGGTGCGAGCCGTGGTAACCGGTTAAAGATGGCAGGTTTATGGGGTTTTTGCCACTTTCTTTCATATATTTTAGCATTTTAATAAGTCTCCTACTGTTTTCTACTAATACGTCTATGTGTCTGCTTCAGTTTAGTTGCTTGTCTAGTATCGTACCCAGAAATCTAGTTGTTTCTGCTGTACATACTGTTTGCTCATTAATGTTAATTTCAATTATATTTTTTTTAATTACACGCCCTCAACTGAAGATCATTCATACTAGTTTTTAACGTTTAGATTATCTCCCCACTCGTGTATCCAGCCGGATACATTATTGGTTTGTGTACTATTTTATAGATGAATGGAAGATTTCTTCCAGTTCTTTATACCACTGCATCATTGGCAAACTGAGAGAAGTTGGTTTTTAAGTCTTTAAACTCGTCTCCTAGGTCGTTGACCTTAATCGTAAATATTGATGGTGATATTACTGATCCCTGTGGGATTCCATTCTGTTGTTCATAAACATCGGATCTATCATTGTTTATTTCTACCGTGAAATATCTATCCTACATGAAGTTCTACCTACTATACCTAATTTTCTGATCTTATATATTGCACCCTCCCTCCAACACTCATCATGTGCTCGTGCTACATCAAGGAATATTGCTGCTATTATTTCTTTCTTCTTGAAGCCTGTTTTAACATCATGTTCCAGCTTCAACAGTTGTTCTATTGTACTATGGATGGCTTCTAAAGCCCGCCTGATTTGAACTGTACAAATTGTGCTTTTCTAAGTGAAATTTTTATCGGTTGTTAACTATTGTCTGGAAAATTGTTTCTGGGTGCGATGTTAACGATATTGGCCTGCATGAGATGACCTTATGTGTTTCGTGATCTGGCTTTAGTATGGGGATGACTACTGCTGTCTTTCATGAACATGGGATTTTTCCCGTGTGCCAGATTTTGTTGTAGAGGGAAGCAATCACAATTAGAGTGGTGTTTGGTACCTTTTTGAGGATTTCATATCTAAGAATTTCTTGTCCGGATATGGTATTGGTTTTTCCTGTTAATACTCTTTCAATTTCATCAACTGTAATGTCTGCATTTAAATAATTAGCGTATTGTGTGCTTTCCGTATTTTCGTCTTTTAATTTTTTAACAGAGATTTCGCCAATTTATCTCTAAGGAAGGAAGAAGAAGAAGAAGTATCCCAAGAGACTGTTATTGAACTAACCTTTGATATAATTGTATAAGCTAAGTAATGTTTACCTTTATTTCTCTATCTATTTCAGCTCTCTGTGGGATTTTTAATTGTTGGGATTGTCCATTTCTTGTTGCTTCCTCCTTTTTAATTGCTTTTTAGTTTTTTCTCCAAACTGTATTTTTTTATTTGTGCAGTCCCTATGATTTAATGATTGACAAAATATTCTCCCCTTAATTTTAGGTTGTTCTGAGCCTCTTTCTGTCTACCATGGTAATCGGATTTTATATCCTTGATTCTTTTCCTATCATTGACCTTTTTATATGCTGGTATTAAGTGACGACGCATATTCCTGTAAGTGGTAAATATTTTATTGCTATTTTAATAAATCTGATTTGTTAATCTTTCTGCAAATAGATCTAAACACTTTTAGAGACTCAATTTGTTCTGAGCTTAGTTTTACTTAGTCTAATTGGAAGGACTTCCAGTTTGCTTTTTTGAAGTTTGAATGTAGGTTTGGAGATTTTTGGACTAGGTCTGTATTGGTCGTTTTATTAGGTTTATTTCTATGGGCAAGTGATATGAGGCTGGAGTCATTCAGTACTTACCCAATTAGCTGAGGCTAGGTTTGGAGTAAAAATACTTATATCTACTGCTGTATTACTCCCAACAGTATTGCTTATATATAGGGTTATTCTTGTGATTGAGATCATTTAGTATTATTAGCTCAGCTCCTTTCATTTGTAATACAAAATCAGTCTATTATTTTCTAGCTGGATCCATTACGTGTGTTTATCCCATGCATTGTGGTAGGGTGAATTGAAATCTATTTAAATAATTATATAATTCCTGCTAGTTATTTTCGAATTTTTATATATATATATATATACTTTTTTTTTTTTTCTTTTATTTCTTAACAGCGGCACTTGGGCTTTCAGCCCTTCGGCCCAATGACATGTCATTGCGAGGCTGGGGAACCTGAGGAATCTTCCCTACCCGGTCAGGAGCTTCGCTCCTTCCCATCCACAGAGGGTTTTATTACATGATCCGTTCAGTTATCAGTCAAATATCCGATCGTAAACATTCCTCAAACGCTGACGCCCGTTTGAACCATTGGAACACCTGGTCACCAGTAAACAAACGCAAGCCATTCACCAGCGAGGCTCCCATATATATATATATAATATATATATATATATATATATATATACTAATAATATATTATAGATAGAGAGAGAGAGAGGAAGAGATGAGAGAGAAGAGAGAAAGAGGGAGATCCACAGTCTATCAGAACTAAATTTCCAACCTGATCCACAGCAGTGGTCTCATATAATTCTTGGAATAGCCGTGAATAGAGAACAGACCTGGAGACAGGTTCGTCCTATTCTCGTTCTCTCCTTGTCATCGCTTCTCTAAGTGTTTGTTTACACAGTTTCCTGTGATGGATTTTCGTATTCACGTCACCAGCATAAACTTTTATTAAGAGAAATTTCTTTGGAGTAGTTATTAAGTAGTTTTAACTGTTTACATATAATTATCTACATTCTTTAGGAGACCTGAACAATAATCTACCTTTCCTTCAGCACAGAAAGTGAGCAAATCAACTAAAAGATATTTCTACTGGCCATACATATCACCAATAAATATAAATATATAAAGGAGTGTAGCTATTATGGCGAGATAGAAAATATCTTTTAGTTTTTCAATAGGATGTTTGAAACGCTTCAGTGAATGCCGGCGAAGCATAGTGGTTGTCCGTAAATTTAATTTTGAGAGAAAGAGTCCTTAGAAATAAGTGATCCTGTTTATAATGGGAGAATGGTCGTGAAAGCTTCAGTGATAGAAAAGGTAATAGAGTAGAAATAGTTGCTTCACAAAGTTCTGGGGAGAGTAAGGACAGAACTTATTTACGACCAATCGTCTCCTCTCAATCTTCTCCCTCAATCTCTCCTGGACAAACGATAATTTGCAAGTTTCCATACACACCACCTGCGCTCACACCGATTTAGGTGGCCTCCAAACACACAGATGCGACGTGAATCCCAACTATAATAAACATATAGGTGAGAATTTTTTGGGCTTTGGGTATTCCAACCACAGTAATAAAATAAAGTTTATATGCTGATTACTTAAACATTAAATCATTTACAAACACTTATCATGTGTTACCGAAAAAAATAACAAATGTACAGACACAATAACAAATAACAAAGAGAGGGGTGGGGGGGTGGGGGGGGGTTGAAGAAGATTTGGTATCGAATAATCGCTCTCTCTCTGTAATTAGACAAAGAAAAAAACCCAGTCCCACTGATTGATAATTTATCAGGAACATAGGTAATGAAGCCCAACATTGAAATTTTAATTACTCTGAAAGAGGTGTTTTTAGGTATGGTGCTAGAAAAAAAATCATGTTATATCCCAATATTGGATTTCCCATTACTAAGCAAAATGAGGGGGGGGGGTGGGGGTAAACAGAGTTAACAAAATATCCACTTAAAGGAACAATGCAGGGTATACCAGAAAATGTATTACCCGGTAAGCTAGTTTAACAAAATTGTTTGCAAAAATTAAAACTCCTGTCATTCATGCACGCGCGTGAGGGCCCCACACACATATACACACACACACTTACCGATTGCAGCATCCAGACAATCCATAGAATTATATAGTAACAGGAATTACCCTCTTGACATATGAAAATGTTCCTGGTACTTCGAAGGGGGGGGGGGGGGGGGGGGGGGGGGTTGTCCAGCCCCAGAAGTAGCGGAGGTTATTGTTGATATCAACAATATTCCCACTTATCTGCCGGACTTGACGCACTAAGAGTTCTTGTGTTTTATTAATATAAAAAGGAGTCCTATGGGATGGCACTGACACAGTTCGATACAGGGGTAAAATTGAAGTGGTCTCATTAATTTTCCCGCTAGTGGTAAAATACTTTTCCAGGCGTGATGATATCAAACTGACCGGTAGGTTTAAAATCCAGATGAGGAAAAACTAGGGCCCCAGTCCACAAGTTTCAGGTAAGTATGTACTCTCTCCACAGATAGAGCAGTAAAATAAAATATCGCTACTGGCACCTGTTCCAATCTTCCAGTTTATCTTACAGATTGTAATTTTAAATTTGGAATGGTTTCTTTTTAAATGTTTCTTGGGTAGGCTTTCTTTTCATGTAATTATGATAGCTCTTTAGGCCGCATCGACCGCCACAAGAATTAAATTTAAAATGTTTCATTAATATATCTGGAAGTTTAAGAACCGATCTGGAAGACACTGTTAATGATTTCATCTTTATTGCTGGGATCGCAAAGGTAACGTTACACTCTGTAGTGAAAGGAAAAACATGTCAATATACACGAAACAATCAAATCACATATCCTAAAGCGCGATGAAATTACCGATAAAAACATATAATATATCATTCCGCGTATATAACTATATTTTTAAGAAAACACTTTTCGCGAGTTTTAAATGGATGAAAAAAAACACTGATCTGTTAATATAATGGCCTTAAACCTCAAATTAGTTTATAAATTCCCTTCGCGAAACCTTTAAAAGTTAATTTAGCATAGTAAGAATCAATAATCTTTTGAAATCATATAACAGGTATATCATAACATTTACAACTGGAACTTGTTGAGATGGTTTAATTTAATTCGATTTAAATTCACACAAAATCCAGTGAAGTAGAATGAAATAGAAACCTAGACCACTGATCACAAGACCACAATAAATTATTTTACCGTTTTTGCCACAGAATAGAAATTCACTGGAATATATATGAAAATCCAGGGAAAATCGAACAAGATTACAAATATAGCTAGTGCTTCTGTAAAGGTCTTGGCCAACGAGTGATAAAAGTATTTCCTTCATGGGTCTGTATATTTCTAACTGGATGGCAAGATTTGGGACATGTTAAAATTTGACACCTTTTTAGATCTCAGGAGACTTTTTGGGTTCTGACCGCCAGCTTAAGGAAAGATGCCGCCCTTGGGTTTTCCGTATCTTCCGCTCGCGCGTCCGCTTCGGCTTTCCCGTTCGCGTCCACTTGCGATAGTTCTGTTGTTAACATATGGTATGCGAAATGCCGGCAGAACTTTGCTTCGTTCGTTTCAGGGACCAACTACTGCCTTTTTGATAGCATGCCGCTAGTTAGTTTTTCCTGAGATCCTCCCAGTGTCTTTGATCGTGGTCGCTACTATCGTTTGATGCTGGCAACAACGCCCCACTGGCCAAAAAAAAAGTTTAATGAAAATAACTGCATATGATTGCTCAAGAGATATCCGTGGCGTGGATTTAACCTCTCCTTAAATCAATGCGATGACCAGAATGAACGTAGAAAAACTATCCACATATTAATCAGCAAACGTGTTGACCATCTGCGTGGAAAGGTTGCATAGCTAATGAGTATCCAGGTGAAAAAAAAATCCCTTTGACGAAAAGTTGCCTACAATATTTTCGGGGCACTGATGTTATCTGAAGGGGGTTCGTTACGAAGGGTCCGTACGCATATATCATCCAACACACTTCAGGGTAGGCTACCGATGTCCATGACGAGGGTTCTTACCATCATCTAACAAATTTCATGGACGGCGTGAGTTGTCTGTCACAGTGTGTATACGTCTGCCCCTCAGTGGTCTTTGTACAATGAAAAAACATCTTTTCATGTTTACCTTTTTTTATGACAACTGCAAGCTGCCCTGGGTCGACTAGCTTTTAAGCCCCAATTGGGTTTACAAAGCAACTCTGAGAAGGTTAAGGCGGCCTGCGTGAAATGCTGACCACATCACATTTCTAGTGTGCCGATGGTCAATATAATCCATTTGGCCAAATACCATATTCCCAATATGCCTCAAGGCCCAACGTGTAACGGATGATCCTTACCTTTTTTACAAATCCCCTTCATGATTATAACCAGACGCACCAAGTGCAGTGGGTGTACTCTACTTGTAATCAATGTTAGGCATTACCCAACACGTTATGATTGTCGGACAAACTAAAAAACATTACGGGCTGTGCCAGTGTTGGCGCCTATGGATTAAAATTGTCCAATGAAAAGCGTCGATCAGGTTCGTATTGCAAAGTGTTTATTATAGATATACTGTTACAGAATGAAATTTACAATTAAGAACTGCGCTTGCTAAAGATGTACTTTTTTAAATTACATAGCTTAAAAGAAAATCAAATACATTATCACCAGGGTGGCGGGATATGAAAGTCGGTTGTTTACAAAAGGCAAGTGTTGACACCGATGCCCATTCGTTAGCGCGGATCAAAATACGTATGTACAAAACAAGGTAGGCTTCACTGCTTACGAAGTTGCTCGTAATACATTCAAAATCATACTGTTTTATTTGAGATAATAAAAGCCTTGTGCAAAGCCGAACGTTGTTTACGGTCGTGTCTTCGTTACTTTTGCTAAGAGCCAAACATGACGCAATTTTTTATTAAAAAATATAAGTAGTTTCAGACAGAATGCCGTACTAATTACGAGTTTTGCATTATACAATCTAAATTAAACTACTGCGCAAATCATGGTTTGAATAAAAACTTGTCTTAAAATATACATTCCCCGTTCTGGGAAGGTTGCTACAAAACCGTTACTAACAAAAATACTCGCAAATGTCAATTCTGGAGAGTCTTGCAGTAAGAAACAAGCTCATACATTCAGTAAATAGTGACAACACTTCTAAAGTTATTTTTCAATCTCCAGATGAGCACATGTGCCAGGTATTAAAAGATACTTATTTATACTTTCCTTACGTAGCTTATGACTGGGGTACCAGATAAAAGACTATTCATTCCTGGTGCCCACTTTCTTCGTTTGCAATCATTCCGATACACTCCAGGTTAAACACAACATATCATAATGAACGGTCGCCATTGAATGAATATATAACACACTACCCAAATCCCCCATAGAAGCTTTTGTATCACAACATCCTAGAATATAAATTAAATTGCCTAGGAACTGAGTTATACACTTTTAGTGGTCATCACTTAAAGATGTATAGATAGTCAATAAGGATTTCTAACCGTGAAAAATAAACTTTGCGTACCACAATTTTTTCCTCCTATAAGACTGGCGTTTAAAGACTGCTCATGTAACCCACCACTTTCACATCAGACAAGAGGATACTAGCATCGAGTTAGCGAGAAGAAATTTACTAGTATATGGCTGTGATTAATGAACAACTTCCCACGACCGTGTCGATTTGTGAAAATTACGTTAAAAAAGGAGGATTAATTTGTCACTACTACAACGCTTCTTCTGCCGTTAGGTCATGCAGGCCCCTAATATCATTTGCACATACACAGGCCGAACAACTTTCAATCAAGTTATTGGGCTAGTCTGTTTATGGAATTACATACAGCGAAACCGGTAATCTTAGAAAACCCGACAAATTATCTGCTATAGGCACATCACGACTGGAACGGATGTAGAGACTAAACAAAGACATACGCAAATCATTGCTAATATGTCTCCGCCGAAGTGCTTTATCAGCTTTATACGTAAGGAAGACAGTAGAGCTGTAAAAGCGACGAAGAAAGCCAAACCCATAAATCCTGTTTTGTTAAAAACATGTCAAATTCAATTAGAGTTATTTTTCGAATGGTGACACGCACTAGCACTAAAGTGGCCGTCCCCACATCTGAAAAGAGCTAAAGGGGGCGTGGGCTTTGTATTGTGGCCAAACTAAAGATAGTATCACAAGGGACGGAACTTTGTCTCGGAACGCATTAGGTCCCAAAAACTAAAGAAGAGTAAACCATAGCAACCTTGACATTGCCGTATTGGGCCAAATGAAGATAGTCGTGCAGAAGGTCACAGAGGAATTCTTTCGAGCTCCTTCAAAAGACAGTGAATGAAACCCCCTTGGGGGGGGTGGGGGGCTTAGATGAAATTATCAATGCCTCGAGATTTTCAATGCAAGAGCTGGAAATGACATGCTAGATGGGGTGGAGTTTACAAAAAATATAAGATACTTTTATAATGTCCAATGGGAAAAATTTTTAAGGAGAATTACGTGTTAGACCTTCTCCTTTCCATTTATCGAGATCTTGTAATTAGTACGTGGGATTCTTTTTTAAGGACGGGTGAAAAAACTGGCCCTTGCCCATCCGATGCGAAGTTTATTGCTTCCCGTTTGTAAGTAGCAACAAAAACATTCTCTCCTTGTTTGTAAGTTCTCTCTCCTTTGCAAGATATTGGTTGTAATCTTCTTAAGCCAATTTTTAGGCGAGTGGCATTCATAAGGTTTGGTTGTAGCTAGATCCCCATCCAAGCTTTAGACTTTCCTTGAGCTCAGATACATACTTGCTTGCAGAGACGACTGTCCCTCGTCCAGCCTTATGGTCTGTTAGGGACCGGAAGTAAGGCTTCTAGTGGGCCCCCCCCCCCTAAATAGTCTGTGCCGAAATAAAAGAGTAGCTAGCGGGCGCGAATCCCGTAGACGCAATGTGGGATCATCTCAGGTAGGCCGAAAATAAGGTAGCAGATATAATATAGGTCTCCATCCTTCCGGTTTCTCCTGTCCCATCTTACCGTAACATCAAAGAGGAGGCTGCCATTAAAACGTTCCACGAGCCCATTTCCGGCCGGATGGTAGGGACTTGTGTGGATATGTTTGGCCCTCAAGATCTTAAAGATCTCCTCCATTAACAGGCTACGGAATTGGGATCCATTGTTCTGTTTCAAAACTTGGTTGAGGGAAACCCAACCGTGTAAATATTTGCACGAGTGGCATCTGGCGACATTCTTGGAATCTGAGCACGTTTAGCGGGTATAGCATCGGCCCACATAGTGCAAGTGTCGACTCAAGGTCATGATGAAACCTGTTTTCCTCTCTATGGGTCATTTCCAGGGGTTCCAATGATGTCGAAGCAGCAACCCGTTTCAAATGTAGGTACCTCCTATTAGGCATTTGCCCCATAGGTACTGTGGGTGACAAGTGCTTGGGTGGTTACCTTTGCATTAGGGCGCAGATTTCACGTACCTTAAAATGTCAGAGTTCATTCCTGTACCAACCAATATTGGGTATTTTATATTCGCTTTAATAGTGGTGTTTTTTGGTCCAATTAATGTCCCTCTAAAGGGAAGAGAGTTGCCCCCATTTTCCTAAAGATTCCTAGCTTTCTGAACTGCGTCGGTACTTCTTCTTCTTTGATCCGTAGCCGCCGACCGTCAAAGCAGTCAGTGGCCATCACGCCTAGTGGCGTCTTGTAGGGCAACAACAAATTGATTCCACTTTGCTAATTTGCTCCGACGGTGCCATTCCTTCTGTTAAACAGTGCCCCAACTCTGGTTCATTTCTTTGCATCTCTGCCACCACACGTCCCTCAAGCCAGGTTGATTTGGTTCGGCCTCTCTTTCGTTTTCCTCCCAGCGTTCCAAAGCCAAAATCAGTTCTGGTGATGGCATCCGGGTGCTCATTCTGAGGACATGGCCAACCCATCTCCAAGCGTCCTGCCATCTTCTATGATGGTGTGCAAGTGTCCCGCTTGCTTGCTCCGAGTAAGCAGAATCCCTTGGTTTGGTGATTGGTAATTCGGCCTAAAAGGATTCGTGAATTTTTCCTTAGGCAATGTTTTGTAGAGAAAAAGAAGACAATTTCTTGACATTTCTTTCCTCTGTAAACTCGTCCAACTCTCCAGGCATTCCTGCACCATAGAGAAGCACCAACAGAAAAGCACAACCGCTCAGAAATAATCCTAATTTTTGATCCTTGTGCTGTAATGAGAAGACATTCCAGATGGGGGTGTGTTATGCAATAAAAAAGCAGTGTCTTTTCTTGCCTTATTACACTCCTGATGTTGATGTCCTTTGCCTGTTTCCGCGGTCCTGGTGTTTACTATGCATCCAAGGAAGTGAAGGTGTCTGTCTGAACCAGTTGCTGATCTTCTTTGCTGAAATGGGCCTCAGGGATGCTCACATTGAGACGTCATACCTCCTGACTTCCTTAAAAATTGATTGTTCAAGCCCACTTGCTGGCTTAAAACATATTAAGCTCTGTCCCCTTTTATACCTGGATATTTTTTGATGTGAATGTGCTAGTAGTGCAATGTCATACTGCATATTTCCAGATCTTCTAATGTAGAAAATGTAGTCCATCTTATTCCTCTTCGGACCTGCACTCTGTGTTGTCTTGGTCGCATCACCCAGTCCCTATGCCAGTTTAAAAATATAGATTGATTGATAATGGGCAACCCTGTCGTACTCCTGTCCTTCACCTCAAAGGGTTAGTTTTCCTCTGCCCAACACTTACACGAAAATTTGGCATAGAGAGCTTTTATGATTGACACTATTGCAGCTTGAATTCCAAATAAGCCCTCAGTATTTCCCATAAACTGTCCCCTAAGGTATGCTGTCCAAAAGCCTTATTCAAAATTCATCAAAAATTAAATGAACAGCTGTCCTTTGCCAATTCTGAGCACTAAAACTGCTCTATAATGTTTTTCCTCGAGAGTGAAATATATAAAGTCTACACATCTTCTGTTCTGTCTAAATACAGCTTTGTTCTTACCTCAGTTTTGAGGTGTAACTGCTTTTGAAATTCTCTGTATAATTATCCTGCCCAAGTATTTATGCTGTGAACTGAGAGAAGACAGAAGTCCTCACCAATTAATGCAGTGTGCAAGATCTCTCATTCTTGGACAATTTGAACCCATTATTAGTTTAGTTAATTTTGGCGTTTTTCTCTAACTTCCTTGTCCAGCTGACTGTTATATTTGCTATATAGTTGCTTTAACCTGGGGGACTTCGCTTCTGTTTTCTTTCTTTTCATTTCCTTTCTCAGTGTTATGGTGTTTAGTCTTTCTGGTGTTATCCAGTCTTGCTTCTTCCTTTCCTGGAATCCCAAGCATGATTTGCTGCTTTCCTTATATATTGTTGAAAAGGTCTTGAATTTCTGGTCAATATCATCAGTCAATGTCTTTTCCTGACTTTTGGCAAATTGATATCGTTTTTTTAGCGTCCGTACTAGGAGCTGGTTATTCCCTGTATCAGGGTCGCCCGTTCTACGAAACAATACGCCATCCTTAGAAAAGATGTCTCCGTTGTGTCTGGGGTCCTTAGCCATGGGCAGGTTTCTAAAGCAGGGCTCCAGTGTAGGGTCCTCTGGTTGCGCCTCCTTCAGTTCATTCGGCAACAAATTTGGCGCAGGTTCCCTCTCCTTCTTAGTTTGCCCTCTTGTGGTTACCGCTTCCACAATCGGCTCCTTTGGTCTCCCAATAAACACATATCTACATCCCAGGATAACTGGGAAGATTGGATCATCCTTTATGGCCGCTTTAATAACACCTCTGACAAAATCAGAGTGTATCTCTACCAGTGCGATAGGAAGAGTCCTGGGTGCATCACTCCTGAAAACTCCACTAAGTTTGACGGTTTCCTCTGTGTCCTGACCTGGTTTGACTAAGTGTATGGCGACAATACAACTAAAGCTTAGTCCAGTGTCAAAGAGACAAGTAGTTGAGGTACCATTCAAAATTACAGTTTCTCGCGTTGAGGGTCGGTACCCCTCAGGTTGAGAATCACTGATATTGACTCTACTTGGCGAGGCTGTATGCAGGCATCCGATGCAGTTTGGCCCAGCGTGCTTGCCCTGATCAGACGTCCCTGGTGTAGGGGTCTTCCCTTTTCCTTGACCTTGGTGGCCGCGCTGCCACGTATGCTTGGTGGGTTAATCAGAATTATTATTTGGGGAAAATCGGGTTTTGTAGAATTTCGATTTTTCCTGGGGAGGTCTCTGGGTATTATTATTGTTGCAAGTGGAACTTATGAAAGGGGAAGTAATCTTTAGAATAGTTTTTTAGACAAATTAAATTTCGAGTTGCAACGCTTGATTAAGCGGATACTTGTTTGACTTTAGGATAGAATTATCTTTTCCTATTTTTCGGGTGACAGAGTACAGATAAGCGTGTGAACGCTGTTTAATGTATTTATTCTGTACTGTTTTGAGTTATGTGAATAGCTCGCTAGTCTGCATGTGTTATCGAGAACGGTGTTCAAGACAACCGAATCTCGTGACGGGTTTTTTGGTGGGACTAGTGTGTGATTTGGAGAGTTGTGTTTTGGGCGTGGACCGTGTAGGTCGAGTCCCAGTGTTTTTGGATAATGTATGCCTACGTAGGATTTGAGAAAATGTCGACTTATATATTTCGCTGTGTGTACAGCCTATTTGATAAACTGCAGTGAAGACTGTTTAGGCCATATGAAGATTATTATAGGCCAGGATGTGGACAGGCCGTATTATATATTGAAGTACTGCTATTATAAGTCCAGGATTAGGGACAGGCCGTATTATATTATTTTAATGCAAATTATGTTATAATGATTTCGTGTTGTGCTAGCGAATGCGAGTACATTTATGGCCAGTAATAACAGTAATAACATTTCAGACTGAAACCACTTTTGTTACATTTATGGTGGTTTTCAGTTAACAGGATCTGACATCTACGACTATTCGCGTCGATAGCCTAAGTGGCGTAGTTTTCGTATCATTGGATATCATTTAAGATGTGCCTGTGTGGCGTATACGATTAAGAAATTGTTACCTCTACAGTGATATGTACTTGAAGCAAGAGGATAAAATGAAGCAAATTTTGTCCACCAGACCATAACATATCTAGAGGATCAGTCACTACAAGTTGGAAATAATACATATGACTTTCACGTGACAAGAGTGTAGAACACTTGACTTTGTTATAATTAGCCTTATGTAGGCGTGGCTTGAATCTGGTGTACTTCAGAACTGTGACCTAAATATTATCTGCGTGGGTGGCGCATTTGAGAAACAACGCACGCTTTATTTGGTAGAAGGCAACTTTACACCAGTAGCAATTGACGTCCTATTTCGTGCCTATAGACTACAACAACGTCTGCAGTGGTCAAGGAAGTTCAATTAGACTTGGACAGTATTTGTACCAGCATTTGTACGGGTTGTCACAGATTTCTGCAATATTCGAGTTACCTGTGCCCAGTTTATCACCATCACAAGTTTCAAGATGTTATGATACACGGAGTTGCCGTGTACATTTCAGACTACAGAAGAGTCAAGAGTTGCAGTGTGTGCTGTATTATGGTTCCTGTCAACTTGTGCATTGTTAAGCACATATCATATTGACGAAATTACCTGAAGAGAAACGAATCAAGTTGCAGTGCTTTCCCCGCAGTGGAGGTTTTAGCAGTCTATGTGATA
The DNA here is from genome assembly GCA_024509875.1 of Oreohelix idahoensis. Lineage (NCBI taxonomy): Eukaryota > Metazoa > Mollusca > Gastropoda > Stylommatophora > Oreohelicidae > Oreohelix > Oreohelix idahoensis. The sequence goes on along the minus strand of JAMPIV010015111.1, from coordinate 116,779 downwards.
TCCAGTATCGTGGCGGAAAAGAAGCGGGATCATTGACAAGATAAGTGATTGTGTCTTGTGTAAATTGTGTCACTTCATATATATGTCGCTAGGCCTCCCTAATTGCTCATTTTGTTATTATTGTTGTTTATGTCTAATTTGACATATGATTAAGATTTGATGCATAGGTGTTAATGGCTGTTGACATATGTCGATTTTCCTGATAATGATGTGACTTGATAAAGGTGCTATAAAAAGGAATTGGTGATACAGAATTGAGGAATAAGCTCATTTCTTGACAAATAGTTAACTTTGTGAGCTGGAAGGGTAATTGTCAAACCTTTTGCGACAGTAATTTGTCATAACTATAAGTGATTACTATATATAGTTGATTAAGTAAGTGAATCACCATGGATCGTGATATGTGCCCTACAGATATAAGGCCTATGTTGGAGTCTGCATTGGTGGTAGGTAGAGATGGTAAGGGATTGAGAGGTGCACGACTTGGAGTATGGATCATGGATGATTTTTTGATTAATGTGTCAACATCTCCTGGAGTTATTTGCTGAACACAACTTTAAGTTTCTTTGCAATTTGGTAATAATGGCCAAGGATTTGGTGAATTTGCTACGGCACCTTCGTGTGTTTTTTGCAACAGTATATTGAACTTGAACACGGACATATAATGCAAAGCATGTTCAAAATAATCCACAACCATACATCTGATGAGCAGGAAAGGGAATTGAGAATTGAGAAACAAGCAAAAGTAAACAAACAAAGTGCTCTACAGCAAAGAGAGAATTTCCTAGAAGGTGTTGCTAAAGAGAACGAACTACAGGCAACTGTGTATAGGCTTAAAAGTGAGATACTTGAATCAAACTCAGAACTTTCTAGTGCACAAGCTACATTAAATTCAACTTTAAGCAAAGTCCAAGACTTGGAAACTCAGATAGGTAATCTCACGCGGGAACTTCAAGAACAGAAAGAGATGTATGAGAAATTGAAGGTTGAGAGAAATGTCTGTGAGAAGACTTACATAGAAATGCTTCATGAGGTGATGAATGATAATGCGATGCTCAGTGATCAAATTGGGGAGATGAATATTGTACCCCCCAAGAAGAGTAATGAGATTATGAAAAACAATGATGATGTCCAGACTGAAACACTTCAGATAGAGTTGACTCAGTTGAGAAAGGCAAATAAAGAACAATACGAGAAAAGAGACTTTAGTGGAGTTGACGGCTGAGAAAGAGAAGGTCGCTAAAATTGAAAAATTTGCTAGCAGAAGAAAGCGACAAAGTTTTGGCTGTTAAGGAGTTAAATAAAAGGTTAAGTGAAACGATTTCACTTAAAGATAATGAAATTGCGGAAGCAAGGGAAAGAATATTTGGCTTAATAGATATGGTTTTTGAAAAACAAAAAGGTGCTCTTCTGTCAATGTTCACAATGATAGACAGAAAGTTGCGAAAAGTCAGCCCCATATACTTTTTGCTCAGAGAGATGTCATTCATGGTAAAGACAGATCTTATCGTGGTAAATACAACTTTAAAAGTTCTAATATTACGGATAGTTCCAGTTATAATTCTTGGCGTCAGACCAACAAAGATTCTAGTGTAAACAAGCCAGTTCTGTTGGTCAGGAAAAGAAAAGTGATAAATTTCAGGTCAAGACTCATAAGAGCAAATATTTGTCTACTACTGGAAATACTCAGAAATTAATAGCGGGTGTTGAGACTATTACTACTTGTTCCAAAGATGAAACCCATATGCGGAACAATAGAGATACTATTGTTTCTGGCAGTTGTCAAACTCAGCACAGTCAGTTTGAAACAATTGGTAAATATATTCCCATAAGGGTGAAGAAAAAACAGTTCTAGAAAGAGAGATAGCCCCAAGAGTAAACAGTACGAAGGGAGGACCAGATCAGAAAATAATAATTTTCCCTCTCCTAGATACTGTAGACAATTTAACAAATCTCAAAGTTTTGATTGTAAGAATGTTGGAAAGTATAATAGAGATAATAGCTTTTCAAATGTTGCTTTACATCACCAGAATAATGTTCCTCAACAAAAGACTAAAGTGATTATTTGTAAACAAGGCAACGGTAATAATAAATATTTTGATCATAGATCAAATAATAAGCGCAATTGTGCTAATTTTGTTCAACATGAGCCCAGAGTCATTTATAATCAAAGTAAACAGAGTAAAAATAACAGTGGATGCTTGAATACTATTGCTTGCTCTACTTGTTGTTGTGAATGTGAGACTTTGTTTCAGCGTAAGGCAGCGGCGACATTCAAGGTCGGTCATGTTGTCCCCAAGAATTCTATGATATCTACATGTGATAGAGAGAGCTAGTGACATCGTGAAGAGACCGGGTTTTTACACAAGCCGGTGTTGGGTAACTGTAAATGTGATTTCTACGTTTTTTTTCATTAAATTTCACTATTGAGTAAAATGGAAATTTTCATTTGTATTTGTTGACAGAAGCTACGTTGCGATAAGGGTCAAGGCTTCTGTGACATATTGACGGTCAGAAATGTGAGTCAACTTTCCGCTCGAGTAGTCAACCGAAACCTGTCAGCGTCAAACTAAAATCTGATGTGTTGCTTTCTGACGGTCAAGCATGTTTACAAGAGAGATGGGAGACTTCGCGTCTGATTTATTTTTTTTTTATGTGAAGATAGTAAATATTTTTGTATTCTATATTAGTACATGACATGTTGTTGTTTTGAAATAACATATAATTTTGTTGTTGTAATGATTATTTCTATGCATCATTTGATTGCCATAATTTTTTTTAATTTTGTTATTTATGTACATGTATTTTGATGTATTAATGATTAATTTATATATTTGTATAAATGAAGTATTAATTTTATGCTATTTCTATTATATTTTGAAAAGAGCCCCCCCATGATAATGTGTAGTAACTGTAATTATGATTTTTATGGTATTCTGTTAACTTAGATTTTTCATGCCACTCAGATATTGTTTAGTTTTTACAGATGTTGATATGTTATTGCACAAAATTTTATTGTTTGTATGTATTGGGTTATAGTTTTTTATGCATATCATATTATCAATTAAATATATAGAACATAGCAGATGTGTAATTACTAGATTAATTTTTTATTTTAGTATCATATATATTTTCCTCGTTTTTGTAACTATATTTGATTGTAATAGCATTTATTGTGAACGTTATTGTAAAGAACTTAGAATAAATTAAATTACACCTCCGGCGTATTGTTGAATTACAAGGTTTCTTTTAATGGTTTTTTTTTGTTTTATAAATTTCAAAATGCATTTTCAACAAAAAAAAATACACGAAAAAAGTTAACAAATAATCACACATCTTCCTTGTGATGTTTAATATTTTCTTAATTCACAATGACATCAAAACATGCTGATCTTGTATAACTAAATTAAGTGAATCATAACGAACACTCAGGACTATCTAAAAGTAACAAAAAGGTTCTATACATCACACAATAAATGAGTTTGTGCAATCTCATCATGTACAAAACTATCCTAAACAACACAGTTGCAAAAATTCTAAGTTGAACAGAGTAGTATAAAGGATAATAATTACATACTACACATTATCAACACAATAATATATAAATAGCATAAAAATGTATTAATACATCATCAAAAATACAGACATATAAATAACAATAATTTAAAAAATTATGGCAATCAAATGATGCATAGAAATAATCATTACAACAAAATTATATGTTATTTCAAAACAACAACATGTCATGTACTAATATAGAATACAAAAATATTTACTATCTTCACATAAAAAAAAATAAATCAGACGCGAAGTCTCCCACTCTCTCTTGTAAACATGCTTGACCTTCAGAAAGCAACCCCTCAGATTTTAGTTTGACGCTGACAGGTTTCGGTTGACTACTCGAGCGGAAAGTTGACTCACATTTCTGACCGTCAATATGTCACAGAAGCCTTGACCCTTATCGCAACGTAGCTTCTGTCAACAAATACAAATGAAAATTTCCATTTTACTCAATAGTGAAATTTAATGAAAAAAAAACGTAGAAATCACGTTTACAATTACCCAACACCGGCTTGTGTAAAAACCCGGTCTCTTCACGATGTCACTAGCTCTCTCTATCACATGTAGATATCATAGAATTCTTGGGGACAACATGACCGACCTTGAATGTCGCCGCTGCCTTACGCTGAAACAAAGTCTCACATTCACAACAACAAGTAGAGCAAGCAATAGTATTCAAGCATCCACTGTTATTTTTTACTCTGTTTACTTTGATTATAAATGACTCTGGGCTCATGTTGAACAAAATTAGCACAATTGCGCTTATTATTTGATCTATGATCAAAATACTTATTATTACCGTTGCCTTGTTTACAAATAATCACTTTAGTCTTTTGTTGAGGAACATTATTCTGGTGATGTAAAGCAACATTTGAAAAGCTATTATCTCTATCATACTTTCCAACATTCTTACAATCAAAACTTTGAGATTTGTTAAATTGTCTACAGTATCTAGGAGAAGGAAAATTATTATTTTCTGATCTCCCTTGGTACTGTTTAATCTTGGGGTTATCTCTCTTTCTAGAACTGTTTTTTCTTTTCCCTTATGGGAATATATTTACCAATAGTTTCAAACTGACTGTGCTGAGTTTGACAACTGCCAGAAACAATAGTATCTCTATTGTTCCGCATATGGGTTTCATCTTTGGAACAAGTAGTAATAGTCTCAACACCCGCTATTAATTTCTGAGTATTTCCAGTAGTAGAGAAATATTTGTTCTTATGAATCTTGACCTGAAATTTATCACCTTTCTTTTCCTGACCAAGAGAACTGCCTGTTACACAAGAATCTTTGTTGGTCTGACGCCAAGAATTATTACTGGAACTATCAGTAATATTAGAACTTGGAAAGTTGTATTTACCACGATAAGGTCTATCTTTACCCTGAATGACATCTCTCTGAGCAAAAAGTATATGGGGCTGACTTTTCGCAACTTTCTGTCTATCATTGTCAACATTGACAGAAGAGCACCTTTTGTTTTTCAAAACCATATCTAGTAAGCCAAATATTCTTTCCCTTGCTTCCGCAATTTCATTATCTTTAAGTGAAATCGTTTCACTTAACCTTTTATTTAACTCCTTAACAGCCAAAACTTTGTCGCTTTCTTCTGCTAGCAAATTTTCAATTTTAGCGACCTTCTCTTTCTCAGCCGTCAACTCCACTAAAGTCTCTTTCTCGTACTGTTCTTTATTTGCCCTCAACTGAGTCAACTCTATCTGAAGTGTTTCAGTCTGGACATCATCATTGTTTTTCATAATCTCATTACTCTTCTTGGGGGGTACAATATTCATCTCCCCAATTTGATCACTGAGCATCGCATTATCATTCATCACCTCATGAAGCATTTCTATGTAAGTCTTCTCACAGACATTTCTCTCAACCTTCAATTTCTCATACATCTCTTTCTGTTCTTGAAGTTCCCGCGTGAGATTACCTATCTGAGTTTCCAAGTCTTGGACTTTGCTTAAAGTTGAATTTAATGTAGCTTGTGCACTAGAAAGTTCTGAGTTTGATTCAAGTATCTCACTTTTAAGCCTATACACAGTTGCCTGTAGTTCGTTCTCTTTAGCAACACCTTCTAGGAAATTCTCTCTTTGCTGTAGAGCACTTTGTTTGTTTACTTTTGCTTGTTTCTCAATTCTCAATTCCCTTTCCTGCTCATCAGATGTATGGTTGTGGATTATTTTGAACATGCTTTGCATTATGTGTCCGTGTTCAAGCTCAATATTCTGTTGCAAAAACACACGAAGGTGCCGTAGCAAATTCACCAAATCCTTGGCCATTACCAATTGCAAACAAACTTAAAGTTGTGTTCAGCAAATAACTCCAGGGATGTTGACACATTAATCAAAAAATCATCCATTATCCATTCTCCAAGTCGTGCACCTCTCAATCCCTTACCATCTCTACCTACCACCAATGCAGACTCCAACATAGGCCTTATATCTGTAGGGCACATATCACGATCCATGGTGATTCACTTACTTAATCAACTATATATAGTAATCACTTATAGTTATGACAAATTACTGTCGCAAAAGGTTTGACAATTACCCTTCCAGCTCACAAAGTTAACTATTTGTCAAGAAATGAGCTTATTCCTCAATTCTGTATCACCAATTCCTTTTTATAGCACCTTTATCAAGTCACATCATTATCAGGAAAATCGACATATGTCAACAGCCATTAACACCTATGCATCAAATCTTAATCATATGTCAAATTAGACATAAACAACAATAATAACAAAATGAGCAATTAGGGAGGCCTAGCGACATATATGAAGTGACACAATTTACACAAGACACAATCACTTATCTGTCAATGATCCCGCTTCTTTTCCGCCACGACACTGGATATCACATAGACTGCTAAAACCTCCACTGCGGGAAAGCACTGCAACTTGATTCGTTTCTCTTCAGGTAATTTCGTCAATATGATATGTGCTTAACAATGCACAAGTTGACAGGAACCATAATACAGCACACACTGCAACTCTTGACTCTTCTGTAGTCTGAAATGTACACGGCAACTCCGTGTATCATAACATCTTGAACTTGTGATGGTGATAACTGGCACAGGTAACTCGAATATTGCAGAAATCTGTCACAACCCGTACAAATGCTGGTACAAATACTGTCCAAGTCTAATTGAACGCTCTTGACCACTGCAGACGTTGTTGTAGTCTATAGGCACGAAATAGGACGTCAATTGCTACTGGTGTAAAGTTGCCTTCTACCAAATAAAGCGTGCGTTGTTTCGCAAATGCGCCACCCACGCAGATAATATTTAGGTCACAGTTCTGAAGTACACCAGATTCAAGCCACGCCTACATAAGGCTAATTATAACACAGTCAAGTGTTCTACACTCTTGTCACGTGAAAGTCATATGTATTATTTCCAACTTGTAGTGACTGATCCTCTAGATATGTTATGGTCTGGTGGACAAAATTTGCTTCATATTATCCTCTTGCTTCAAGTACATATCACTGTAGAGGTAACAATTTCTTAATCGTATACGCCACCCAGGCACATCTTACTGCAGTTTATCAAATAGGCTGTACACACAGCGAAATATATAAGTCGACATTTTCTCAAATCCTACGTAGGCATACATTATCCAAAAACACTGGGACTCGACCTACACGGTCCACGCCCAAAACACAACTCTCCAAATCACACACTAGTCCCACCAAAAAACCCGTCACGAGATTCGGTTGTCTTGAACACCGTTCTCGATAACACATGCAGACTAGCGAGCTATTCACATAACTCAAAACAGTACAGAATAAATACATTAAACAGCGTTCACACGCTTATCTGTACTCTGTCACCCGAAAAATAGGAAAAGATAATTCTATCCTAAAGTCAAACAAGTATCCGCTTAATCAAGCGTTGCAACTCGAAATTTAATTTGTCTAAAAAAACCATTCTAAAGATTACTTCCCCTTCCATAAGTTCCACTTGCAACAATAATAATACCCAGAGACCTCCCCAGGAAAAATCGAAATTCTACAAAACCCGATTTTCCCCAAATAATAATTCTGATTAACCCACCAAGCATACGTGGCAGCGCGGCCACCAAGGTCAAGGAAAAGGGAAGACCCCTACACCAGGGACGTCTGATCAGGGCAAGCACGCTGGGCCAAACTGCATCGGATGCCTGCATACAGCCTCGCCAAGTAGAGTCAATATCAGTGATTCTCAACCTGAGGGGTACCGACCCTCAACGCGAGAAACTGTAATTTTGAATGGTACCTCAACTACTTGTCTCTTTGACACTGGACTAAGCTTTAGTTGTATTGTCGCCATACACTTAGTCAAACCAGGTCAGGACACAGAGGAAACCGTCAAACTTAGTGGAGTTTTCAGGAGTGATGCACCCAGGACTCTTCCTATCGCACTGGTAGAGATACACTCTGATTTTGTCAGAGGTGTTATTAAAGCGGCCATAAAGGATGATCCAATCTTCCCAGTTATCCTGGGATGTAGATATGTGTTTATTGGGAGACCAAAGGAGCCGATTGTGGAAGCGGTAACCACAAGAGGGCAAACTAAGAAGGAGAGGGAACCTGCGCCAAATTTGTTGCCGAATGAACTGAAGGAGGCGCAACCAGAGGACCCTACACTGGAGCCCTGCTTTAGAAACCTGCCCATGGCTAAGGACCCCAGACACAACGGAGACATCTTTTCTAAGGATGGCGTATTGTTTCGTAGAACGGGCGACCCTGATACAGGGAATAACCAGCTCCTAGTACGGACGCTAAAAAAACGATATCAATTTGCCAAAAGTCAGGAAAAGACATTGACTGATGATATTGACCAGAAATTCAAGACCTTTTCAACAATATATAAGGAAAGCAGCAAATCATGCTTGGGATTCCAGGAAAGGAAGAAGCAAGACTGGATAACACCAGAAAGACTAAACACCATAACACTGAGAAAGGAAATGAAAAGAAAGAAAACAGAAGCGAAGTCCCCCAGGTTAAAGCAACTATATAGCAAATATAACAGTCAGCTGGACAAGGAAGTTAAACGCCAAACTCGAGCCAACACAAGGAATTTCCTAGACGATCTTGCAAGACAGGCAGAAGAGGCAGCACTGAGAAATGAACAGAGCACAAAATACAAAATAACTAAATACTCTCAGGAACATTATAGAGATCAAAAAATCAGTGCTCAGAAATGGCAAAGACAGCTGTACCATTAATTTTCATTGATTTTGAAAAGGCTTTTGACAGCATACAAAGGGACAGTTTATGGAAAATACTGAGGGCTTATGGAATTCCAAGCTGCATAGTGTCAATCATAAAAAGCCTCTATGCCAACTTTACGTGTAGTGTTGGGCAGAGCAACCTAACCTTTGAGGTGAAGACAGGAGTACGACAGGGATGCCCCTTATCAACAATCTATTTTTAACAGTCATAGACTGGGTGATGCGACTGACAACAGAGGGCAGTCCAAGAGGAATAAGATGGACTACATTTTCTACATTAGAAGATCTGGAATATGCAGATGACATTGCACTACTAGCACATTCACATCAACATATCCAGGAAAAAACGGACAGACTTAATATGTTTAGCCAGCACGTGGGCTTGAACATCAATTTAAGGAAGTCAGAGGTCATGACGCTCAATGTGAGCAACCCTGAGCCCATATCAGCAAGGAATCAGCACTGGTACAGACAGACACCTTCACATACCTAGGATGCATAGTAACACCAGACGGCGAAACAGGCAAAGACATCAACATCAGAGTGAATAAGGCAAGAACAGCTTTTTTTAGCCTACACAACATCTGGAAGTCTTCTCAATACAGCACAAGGACAAAATTAAGATTATATCAGAGCTGTGTGCTTTCTGTGCTTCTCTATGGTGCAGAATGCTGGAGAGTTACAGAGAAAGAAATGTCGAAATTGTCCTCTTTTCACACAACATGCCTAAGAAAAATTCACCGAATCTTTTAGCCGAATACCATCACCAACCAAGATCTGCTTACTCGGAGCAAGCAAGAGGACATGCACACCATCATAGCTGGCAGACGCTGGAGCTGGGTTGGCCATGTCCTCAGAATAGAGCCCGATGCCATCACAAGAACAGCTATGCTTTGGACGCCTGAAGGAAAACGAAAGAGAGGCCGACCAAAAACAACCTGGCTGAGGACTGTGGAGGCAGAGATGCAAAGAATGAACCAGAGTTGGGCACTGTACGAAGGATGGCCACCGACCGAGCAAAGTGGAATCAATTTGTTGCTGCCCTACAAGACGCCACTAGGCGTGATGGCCACTGACTGCTTTGACGTTCGGTAGCTAAGGATCAAAGAAGAAGAAGTACCGACCCAGTACAGAATCTAGATCTTAGAAATGGGGCACTCTCTTCCCTTTAGCGGACATATGGGACAAAACGCCACTATTCAGCGAATAAAAAACCACTATTGGTGGCCAGGAATGAACTCTGACATTATCAGGTACGTGAAATCCTGCGCCTAGTGCCAACGGGTAACACCCAAGCACTTGACACCCACAGTACCTATGGGGCAAATGCCAATAGTAGGTACTCCATTTGAACGGGTTGCTGTCGACATCATTGGACCCCTGGAAATGATCAAAAGAAGGAACAGGTTCATCCTGACCTTAGTCGACACTTGCACTATGTGGGCCAAAGCTATACCGCTAACATGCACAGATTCCAAGCATGTCGCCAAAGCCCTCGTGCAAATTTTTACACGGTTGGGATTCCCTCAAAAAGTTTTGACAGACAATGGATCCCAATTCCGTAGCCTGTTAATGGAGGAGATCTTTAAGATCTTGAGGGCCAAACATATCCACACAAGTCCCTACCATCCGGCAGGAAATGGGCTCGTGGAACGTTTTAATGGCAGCCTCACCATGATGTTACGTAAGCTGGGTCAGGAGAAACCGGAAGACTGAGACCTATATATATCTGCTACCTTATTCGCCTACAGAGATGATCCCCAAGCGTCTACGGGATTCGCGCCAGCTACACTTTTATTTGGCAGACCTATTAATGGGCCACTAGAAGCCTTACTTCGGTCCCTAACAGACCAAAAGGCTGACGAGACAGTCGTCTCTGCAAGCAAGTATGTATCTGAGCTCAAGGAAAGGCTAAAGCTAGGATGGGATCTAGCTACAACCAACCTTAAGAAAGCCCTCGCTAAACATGCTAAAAGATACAACAAAGCTGCAAAGGAGAGAGAACTACAACCAAGGGAGAAAGTTTTGTTGCTACTTCCAACCGGAAGCAATAAACTTCGCATCGGATGGCAAGGGCCGTTCACCGTCCTTAAAAAGATCCCACGTACTAATTACAAGATCTCGATAAAGGGAAAGGAGAAGGTCTAACACGTAAATCTCCTTAAGAAATATTTTCCATTGACATTAAAAGTATCTTCTCCATATCTTCTGATAACTCCACCCCATCTAGCATGGTCATTTCCAGCTCTGGCATTGAAATCTCCGAGCATGATAATTTCATCTAAGCAGTCATCCACTGTCTTTTGAAGGAGCTCGAAGAATTCCTCTGTGACCTCTGCACGCTCATCTTCATTTGGCCCATACGCAATGTCAAGGTTGACTATGGTTTCTCCTTCTTTCAGTTTTAGGACCATAATGCGTTCCGAGACAAAGTTCCGTCCCTTGATACTATCCCTTTAGTTTTTGGCCACAATACAACCCACGCCCCCTTTAGCTCTTTCAGATGTGGGGACGCCACTGTAGAGCAGCGTGTCACCATCGAGATCCATAACTCCTTGTCCTTTTTTCTTTGTTTCTGTTAAAGCCAGGATTTATAGTTTGGCTTTCTTCGTCGCTTCTACCAGCTCCTCTTCCTTCCCTCTCATACTTCTTGTGTTCCATGTTTCGTATGTCGTAGTCTGTAATCCGTTCCAGTTCGTCGCCTTTAGAATAAGTCCGGGTTTCTCTCTTATGTTTCGCGTATGTTTATAAGACAAACAGGTGATTGGCCTGTTGCGCCTGTGCATGATGGAGGGGCTGCATCCTAACGGCCTCCATGTAGGCCACCCTCCTCCTTTTTCAGCCGGGCTTGGGACCGGTCTGGGCGTAGTTATTAATCACGCCATATACTAGAAATCTCTCTTAACTCCTATCTCGCTGGCTTCTCCTCTCTGTCTGTGTGATGGAAGTGGAGGTACAGAGTCTTTAACACGCCAGTCTTATATCCGAAAATTGTGGGTACGCAAAGTTTATTTTCAGAGTTAGTTTATTTACTATACCAAATACCACTTTAGTGGTGACTCAAAGTGTATCACTCAGTCCTACGCATCTTATATTCTAGGGGAAAAAGTAGGGGGAGGGGGGGGGGGGTGGAATATATTATTCAAACAAGTTGTATGTGTTTGTTTATCTACCTGGTTTGTCGGAAATGATTGCAACGAAGGCAAAGGTACAGAGGAATGAATAGTCCTGGTCACCCAGTCATAAGCTGTACGAAGTATAATAAAGTATCTAACACCTCGCACAGCTGCTACCGTATCTGGAATGGAAATAACTTTAAGTGTTGTTTATGTACTGAATGTATGAGCATGTTTCTTTTTGCAGGGGAAATTATTGCGGTATTTTTGTAGTAACGGGAGAGAACCTTCCCAGAAACAAGGAATGTATATTTAAGGAAAGTTTTTATTGCAAACCATGTTTTTCCAGTAGTTAATATTAATTTATAATGCAAAACTCGTATTATTTTCATTCTGTACTGAAACTACTTATATTTTAATAACTTAAAATTGTATTCTGGCTCTTATCTTAAACAACAATAATTTATAAAACGAACGTAGGCTTTAGCACATACTTTTATATATCAACATAAAACTTTTAATGTATTATTTTACTTCAGAGCCTGACGCCTACCTTGTTGATCTTGTACATACGTTTTACATCCGGCGAATGCGCCATCAATAAAACCTTGAAACACACCGTTTCTCATCATCACCCGCCACCCCTGGTCTGATTTGATTCTTTTAAGCTATGTCATTGTAAAAAAGTACATCTTTATTGTGTCTTAATTGTCTCTCATTCTGACACTGTATATATATATAAACACTTTGACAATACGAACCTGACGACGCTTTCTCAGTGACAATTTTCCATAGCGCCACACTGACAGCCGTACTTTTTTTTGTCCGACAGTATATGTTGGGTAACATTGATAAAAGTAATACACCCACTGACTCTGAGACAGGCATAATCACTGACAGGGATTTTAAAAAAGGTAAAGGATCCCGTTACACGCCCATTGAGGCATATTGGGAATATGGTATTAGACCCATATTTTCTTGACCATCGGCACACTAGTTGTGATGTGGTCAGCATCACGCAGGCCGCCTTAACCTTCTCAGAGTTGCCTTTGTACCCAATTGGGGCGGAGTCGACCCAGGAGCCGTTTGCGGCAAAAAAAAGTCCACCTCATCTGGGGATCGAACCAAAGACCACTGAGCTAGGCAGCTAGTGTACTAACCACTGTGACAGACAACTCAGCCGTCCCTGAATTTGTTAGATGATGGTAAGAACCCTCTCATAACATCGGTACCCCTGAAGTGTTGGATGATATATTACGACCCTTTGTAACGACCCCTTCAGATAACATCAGTGCCCCCGAATATTGTGGCAACTTTTCATCAAACGGGATTTTTTTCACCTGGATTCATTAGCTATGCAACCTTTCCACGCAGATGGTCAACACGTTTGCTGATTAATATGTGGATAGTTTATCTACCGTTCATTCTGGTCATCGCATTGATTTAAGGAGAGGTTAAATCACGCCCACGGATATCTCTTGAGCAATCATATGCAGTTATTTTCATTAACTTGGCCAGTGGGGGGCATTGCCAGCATCAAACGATAGTAGCGACCACGATCAAAGACACTGGGAGGATCTCAGGAAAAACTAGCGGCATGCTATCAAAAAGGCAGTAGTGGTCCCTGAAACGAACGACGCAAGTTTCCTGCCGGCATTTCGCATCCCTATGTTAACCACAGAACCTATCGCAGTGGACGCGAACGGGAAAGCCGAAGCGGACGCCGCGAGCGGAGATACGGAAACCCAAGGGCGGCATCTTTCCTTAATCTGGCGGTCAGAACCCCAAAAGTCTCCTGAGATCTAAAAAGGTGTCAAATTCTAACATGTCCCCCAAATCTTGCATTCCAGTTAGATATATACAGACCATGAAGAAATACATTTTATCACTCGTTGGCCAGACCTTTACAGAAGCACTAGCTATATTTGAAATCTTGTTAGATTTTCCCCTGGATTTTCATATATATTTCCAGTGAATTCTATTCTGTGCAAAACGGTAAAATATATAATTGTGTCTAGTGATCAGTGGTCTAGTTCATTCATTCTACTTCACTGGATTTTGTGTGAATTTAAATCGATTAAATTAAACCATCTCAAAAGTTCCAGTTGTAAATGTAATGATATACCTGTTATATTATTTCAAAAGATAATAGATTCTTAAATGCTAAATTAACTTTTAAAGGTCGCGAAGGAATTTATAACTAATTGAGTTAAGCCATATATACAGATCAGTGTTTTAACCATTTAAACTCGCGAAGTGTTTTCTTAAAAATATAATTATATACGCGAATGTATATTATAGTCTTAACGGTAAATTCATCGCGCTTTAGAATGTGATTTGATTTTTCGGTATATTACATGTTTTTCCTTTCATACAGAGTGATCGTTACCTTTGCGATCCCAGCAATAAAGAAATCATACAGAGTCTTCCAGACTCGGTTCTTAAACTTCCAGATATATTAATGAAACATTTTAAATTTAATCTTGTGGCGGTCCGATGCGGCCTAGCTATCATAATTACATGAAAGAAAGCCTACCCAAGAACATTTAAAAAGAAACCATCAAATTAAATTACAATCTGTAAGATAAACTGGAAGATGAACAGTTGCCAGTAGCGATATTTTATTTACTGCTCTACTGTGAGAGAGTACATACTTACCTGAACTGTGACTGGGCCTAGTTTTTCCTCACTGGATTTAAAACCTACCGGTCAGTTGCTATCATCACGCCTTGAAGGAATTTTACCACTAGCGGGAAAATTAAAGAGACCACTTCATTTTTACCCCTGTATCGAACTGTGTCAGTGCCATCCCATAGACTCCTTTTTATATAATAAAACACAAGAACTCTTAGGCTTCAAGTCCGGCGATAAGTGGGAATATTTGCTATCAACAAACCTCGCTACATCTGGGGCTGGACATCGAAGTACCAGACATTTTCATATGTCAAGAGTGTAATTCCTGTTTATATAATTCTATGGATTGTCTGATGCTGCAATCGGTAAGTGTGTGTGAGTATATGAGTGTGGGCCCTCACGCGCGTGCATGAATGACAGGAGATTTAATTTTTGCAAACCATTTGTTAACTTGCCTACCGGGTAATACATTTTCTGTATACCCTGCATTGTTCCTTTAAGTGGGATATTTTGTTAACTCTGTTTACCCCCCCCCCCCCTCATTTGCTTAGTAAAGGGAAATCCAATTGGGAATAACATGATTTTTTTCTAGCACCCATACCTAAAAACACCTCTTTCAGAGTAATTAAATTCACTGTTGGGTTACATTACCTATGTTCCTGATAACTATCTATCATTGGACTGGGTTTATCTTTGTCTAATACAAGCGGGAAGCGCTTAGTCGATACCAATCTTCTTCAACCCCCCCCCCCCCCTCTTTGTTATTTGTATTTTCTGTACATATGATATTTTTTCTGTAACACATGATAATTGTTTGTAATTGATTTAATGTTAATAAACAGCATAAACTTATTTATTACTGTGTTGGAATACCCAAAGCCCAAAATTTCCCCTATCTGTTTAATATAGTTTGTATTCACGTGCGTCTGTGTGTTTGGAGCACCAAATCGGTGTGAGCGCAGGTGTGTGTCTGGAAACTTGCAAATAATCGTTTGACCAGGAGAGATTGAGGAGAAGATTGAGAGGAACGATTGTCGTAAATAAGTCTGTCCTTACTCTCCCCAGCACTCTGTGAAGCAACTATTTACTCTATAACCTTTTCTATCACTGAGCTTTCACTACCATTCTCCATTATAAACAGGACCACTATTTCTAAGACTCTTTCTCTCAAAATAAATTTACGACAACCACTATGCTACCGCGCCATTCACTGAAGCGTTTCAAACATCCTATTGAAAACTAAAGATATTTCTACTCGCCATAATAGCTCCACTCTATATATATTTATATATATTGGAGCTATTATGGCCAGTAGAAATATCTTTAGTTGATTTGCTCACTTTCTGTGCTGAAGGAAAGGTAGATAATTGATAGTCTCCTAAAGAATGTAGATAATATATGGTAACAGTAAAACTATTAATAACTCTCCAAGAAATTTCTCTTAATAAAAGTTTATGCTGGTGACGTGAATACGAAATCCATCACAGAAACTGTGTAACAACACTTAGAGAAAGCGATGGACAAAGAGAACGAAGAATAGACGACCTGTTCCAGGTCTGTATCTCTATCACGGCTATTCCTGAATTATCTGAGACCACTGCATGTGGATCAGGTTGGAAAATTAGTTCTGATAGACTGTGACTCTCCCTCTTTCTCTCTCTCTCTCTCTCTCTCTCTCTCTCTCTCTATATATATATATATATATATATATATATATATATATATATATATATATATATGGGAGCCGCGCTGGTGTAATGGCTTCGGCGTTGTACTGGTGACCAGGTGTTCATGGTTCAAACCCGGGCGTCAGCGTTTGAAGGAATGTTTACGATCGGATATTTGACTGAATAACCTGAACGGCTCATGTAATAAACCCTCTGTGGATGGGAAGGAGCGAAGCTCCTGACCGGGTTGGAAGGAAAGTCCTCAGGTTCCCCAGCCTCGCAATGACATGGCATTGGGCCGAAGGGCTGAAAGCCCAAGTGCCACTGGTTAAGAAAAAAAAAAAGTATATATATATAAAAATTCGAAAATAACTAGCAGGACGTTACTGGTAAGAGATTTCAATGCCTACCACAATGCATGGGATAACAACAGTAATGATCCAGCTAGAAAAAGACTGTTGTATTACATTGAAAGAGCTGAGCTAATAATACTAAATGATGGCTCAATCACAAGAATAAACCCATGCAGCTGTGGAGTAGATACAGCAGTAGATATAAGTATTTTTACTCCAAACCTAGCCTCTGCTAATTGGGAAGTACTGAATGACTCCAGCTCATATCACTTGCCCATAGAAATAAACCTAAACGACCAATACAGACCTAGTCCAAAAATCTCCAAACCTACATTAAACTTCAAAAAAGCAAACTGGAAGTCATTCCACTTAGAACTAAGTAAACTAAGCACAGAACAAATTGAGTCTAAAAGTGTAGATCTATTTGCAGAAAGATTAACAAATGAGATTTATAAAATAGCAATAAAATATTTACCACACAGGAATATGCGTCGTCACTTAATACCAGCATAAAAAGGTCAAGATAGGAAAAGAATCAAGGATAAAAATCCAGTACCATGGTGGACAGAAAGAGGCTCAGAACAACTAAAATTAAGGGAGAATATTTTGTCAATCATTAAATCATAGGACACAAATAACTACAGTTTAGAGAAAACTAAAAGCAATTAAAGGAGGAAGCAACAAGAAATGACAATCCCAACAATTAAAATCCCACAGAGAGCTGAAATAGATAGAGAAAAAGCTAACATACTAGCTAAATACTTCTATCAAGTTAGTTCAACAGACAGTCTAGATACTTCTTCTTCTTCTTCCATCCTTAGCCGCTGACCGACAAAGCAGTCTGTGGCCAATACGCCTAGTGGCGTCTTAGGGCAACAAGAAATTATTTGTTGTTCCGTTACGCCGAGCGGCGTTTATTGGTACAACAAAAATTAATTGTTGTTTCCGTAATCAGAGTGACTGGCAAGCGGAGTCTAGATACGGCAGAGATAAATTGGCGAAACCTCTGTTAAAAAATTAAAAGACGAAAATACGGAAAGCACACAATACGCTAATTATTTAAATGCAGACATTACATTTCATGAAATTGAAAGAGTATTAACAGGAAAAACCAATACCACATCAGGACAAGAAATTCTTAGATATGAAATCCTCAAAAAGGTACCAAACACCACTCTAATTGTGATTGCTGCCCTCTACAACAAAATCTGGCACACGTGAAAAATCCCATGTTCATGAAAGACAACAGTAGTCATCCCCATACTAAAGCCAGATCACGAAACACATAAGGTCATCTCATGCAGGCCAATATCGTTAACATCGCACCCAGAAACAATTTTCCAGACAATAGTTAACATCCGATTAAAATTTCCATTAGAAAAGCACAATTTGTATAGTTCAAATCAGGCGGGCTTTAGAACCCATCATAGTACAATAGAGCAACTGTTGAAGATGGAACATGATGTTAAAACAGGCTTCAAAAATAAAGAAATGACAGCAGCAATATTCCTTGAAATAGCAAGAGCAGATGATGAGTGTTGGAGGGAGGGTGCAATATATAAGATCAGAAAATTAGGTATAGTAGGTAGAACTTCATGTAGGATAGATATTTCACGGTAGAAATAAACAATGATAGATCCGATGTTTATGAACAACAGAATGGAATCCCACAGGGATCAGTAATATCACCATCAATATTTACGATTAAAGTCAACGACCTAGGAGACGAGTTTAAAGACTTAAAAACCAACTTCTCTCAGTTTGCCGATGATGCAGCGGTATAAAGAACTGGAAGAAATCTTCCATTCATCTATAAAACAGTACACAATCCAATAAAGTATCCGGCTGGATACACGAGAGCGGAGATAATCTGAACGTTAGAAACCAGTATGAATGATCTTCAGTTGAGTGCGTGTAATTAAAAAAAATATAATTGAAATTAACATTAATTAGCAAACAGTATGTACAGCAGAAACAACTAGATTTCTGGGTACGATACTAGACAAGCAACTAAACTGAAGCAGACACATAGACGTATTAGTAGAAAACAGTAGGAGACTTATTAAAATGCTAAAATATATGAAAGAAAGTGGGTAAGGAGCCTGCAATAAGACAATAATTACCTTCTATAAATCATTTATTATGGGTAAAGTTGACTATGCCAGTGTGTTCTATGCATCAGCCGCTCTTATCAATAAGATAAAAACTAGACAGTCCAAAGACAGTCAATAATAGCAGGTGCTCAAAGAGAACATCAGTAGAGGCGCTAGAAGCAGAGCTAGGCATTATACCCTGGAGCTAAGGAGAAAAGAGCTAAGATTCAACTACCTAGCAAAAGTGGCAAAAGATTCAACACACCCTGCACACAAAACCTTTGTAGGGGTAACCAATTCATAGGCCACATTCCATTAGAATACAATAGATACCCGTCATGGTGGAAAACAATGGAAGAAGTGGATCATCATCCAAAGCTATTTAACATGATAAATAATAGTGTTCAGTAATAAGCAAAGATACCACCAAGGGAACTAAAAGTGCCAGAAACTGACTCCCACTTAACAAAGGTCATAAGCAAATCTAATGACGTAATCTCAACAAAAACGGAGAACATTAGAGTATATACGTAGAACAGTATCTACATAATAGCCTAACTATATATACGTAGAACAGTATCTACATAATAGCCTAACTATATATACGTAGAACAGTATATACATAATAGCCTAACTATATATACGTAGAACAGTATCTACATAATAGCCTAACTAAATATACGTAGAATAGTATATACATAATAGCCTAACTATACATACGTAGAACAGTATCTACATAATAGCCTAACTAAATATACGTAGAACAGTATATACATAATAGCTTAACTATATATAAAGATAGGTCAAAAGATCAAGAAGAACAATGAGCAGAAATAGCAATACCACAATTGGAAATTTATAATAGATATAAAGTAACAGGTAATACATCCATCAGTACAACAGAATTAATGGCAATTCTAAAAGCTTTAGAAATAGTTGCAGAAAACCCACAAAATAAAGCAACCATTCTCACAGATTCCCTTTCATCAGTACTAGATATTATAACCATATATGAATGTATCAGGCCAGATATTATAGAGGAAATACTACAGGTTAATACATATCTACACAATGCAGGATACAGTTTCACATTAACATGGATACCATCACATGTTGGGATAGCAGGAAATGAGCTTGCATATAAATAAGCCAAAAGGGGAAGAACTAGCAATAACAAAATTGAAGTAGGCTTAGGGAAGTTTGAAATTAAGAGCTTAGTTGCCAAAGCAATAACTAAAGAGCGGATAATAGCATGGGACCAAAGCAACAAAGGGAGACACTCATATAAAATGCTGAAAAAAAAATGACAAGTATGATGAACTAAAAATACTAATTAATAAAAAAATGGAAAAGCTCAAGCTTGGAACTGGATATTTAATGATAGAGGAACCCACATGCGAAGAGTGTCAAGAACCAAACACAATTAGACACTTTCTAGTGGACTGCAAAAAATATGACCAGCAGAGGCAAAACATTAAGACATACTTTAGTAATTATAAGGTAGAAATGAGTGTAGAAATTTTCTTAGGCACTAAGACCCCATGTAACCGCGTATACCGTGAGTCTTCAGATACAGACTATATTAACATATAAAATAAATTTTTATAGAAACAGAAGATAAAAAAATCTTGATGCAGATGTTTAATTAGGCCAGTTTAGCTTCGAAACACCACGCATTTATTTAGTCTAAGATTCGCTTGTATAGTTACGTTGGTCACGTGATTTCCAACCAATGGTTAGGCTCAGTCCTTCTTTTCCCCGGAATGAACGAGAGACGAGGCCATTTTTTGGGAAGTCATGAATTTAGAGCGGTCGAGAGAAGACATAATTCTTCTTGCTCAGTGATATTTAATGCAACTGTGTAACTTCGAAATGTAGAATGTTATGTTTTGTGAATTCACGAGAACCGTAAGTAGTGCTAAGAATTGCATACAATAACTGTTAGAGCCCACAGTCATAACTGAAACAGAGCTACGCTCGAAAACTGGGTAAAGAATTGTAAACCCAGGCATATATCTGAACCTTTTACCAAGGATGAAGGTCCTTAAGCTGAGAGAACGTCAAACTAAGGAATACTAATGAATAAGAGAAAGTTTGGCTCTCCATTGAAATGAAGAGATAAGAAAAGCGTCGTGAAATCTAGACCACATTAACAAATAAACGAAGGAACACTAGAAGGATAAAGGATCATCTCAATTTGGTGCCGTATGACCAGTCCTCTATTAAAGAGCAGAAGCATTAACGAAAGATGGACCAATTAATGGAAAATTAGCCGCCGTGAACACCTCTCCTACAGCGACAACGGCTACACCACTTCTAGAAAACACATAGCAGCAACAACAACAACAACTATTTAAACATGGAGAAGTGTTCGACAACCATACAGAACAGAAAGAAGAGAATAGCAATGAGAGACTTCGCTTCAGAATTAAAACGTTGTAGAAGCTACGCAGTCGATTTCCCTTGCATAAGAATAGTAGACGGATTGGTTGCAAAAGTTTATAAGATTGAAATAAAGGACGTCGTTGAAATTCAACTAAAACCATTGAAAGTCAAAGAAGGGAGACCAAAATTGAATTGGAAACTACGAACTGAGCCTGCAGTCATTAGAATAGAGCCTCGGACAGAGAATGTCGCAGTGCAAACGAATGACAGGTTTAAGAAAAGTCTAATCCCAGTCAGATTAAAATCAAGACAAGTTACAGATGACTTACCTGATTTGTGCAGTGTTGAAATGATGGAGAAGTACAGAAAAGAAGTGGAAGAAAGATTTAGAGAGAGAGAGATAGAAGATGGCAGCAGCCAAATCAGATAGAGAAACAACACCAAACAAAAGCTCACGTAAAACAAATCAAAATTCATAATCACCGGCCCATTCCGTCTCTGACGACAAATACAAGACCAGTCAGAAAGGCCACCCTAAATTATAAGCCATCCAGCACAGATTCTTCTGACATATCAGAGTCAGAGACGACAGACATTGATGAGACCACTGAAGGCTACTTGTCAGACGAACTTGATCATACAACAGACGAAGAGGGCATATAATATTACTGGCCGAAAACTGATAAGACAAAGCACAGCAAGACAAAGAAAATTGGCGGAATAGGTCAACCTACAACAGAGGAGCTGACGGCAGAGATAGACGTTATCCTGAGAGATGGTGACTTTGCCGTCCTCTCAATAAGGCTGGTGTATGAATTGCTGGAGAACAAGTTTGCTGTTGATTTATCTACACGCCGAGAAGAATTTCGAGAATTGATAAGAATTGCACTTACACGGTATGAACACAAGATGATCACTACCCCACACGAGAATCAGTTTCCAGCAGCACCCACTAACACTCTGGTTCCAGATGAAGAAATTTGTAAACAAACCACCACCACCCCATACGAGAAAAATTTCACAGATGTATCCATCAGGCCTATTAGAAAGCCAAAATATCGCTATAGACCCACAAGCTACATCTCCCTTAACAACACAGACTCTGACATGGACACTCAAGAAATACCAGAACAACTTTTTCACACCGACGAAATATCCAATATTCGCCCTGTTCAAACGTATGGTGAGATGATAACCAACAAGTATGAAAGAGACTCTGGTATGGATTCGCCTGGTCCTAGTTGCACAACTGATACATCATTTGCTAGTACTTCATCCCCGGAGATTCAAGCAGCTGGCAAACGTACCTGTTTTTCTTCAGCAGATGACTCACCTCCTGTCGTTAAATGCATGAAATTGCCACAAAATGAAATCAGACGAAAGATTCTGAAGAAACGCTATCATGTTCCAAAACCAAGCCGAGAAGTATTAGGCTCAGCTCTACTAGTTAAAAACAACAGTGTGCAAATTACGCCCACTGAAAAAGACGTTAACGTACCACAGACCCAAGTCCGAAGAAAAATCAAGGCGAAACATATACCTGCCTCAAAACTAACAGATGTTCCAGCCATACAAACCCCTACCACAGTGAAACCATCACCGCAATCAAAAGATGTTAAGCCATCACCGCATTCGCCAATGTCCTCAGAGCCCCAACAATCAGCAAATGCAGTGTCACCCACAGTTACTCAGTATGATTCTCGCCTAAGCAGTAGGGACATTACAAGGTTAGAGATGGCAGAGGAACTGAAGGAACTAGCAAAGCTATTCTGAAAACACGCCCCTCGAGTCTTCAATGTACATGCCATCCCATGTACGGTCACCGCGAATGTGAACTTACTTTTTAACAATGTACTAACTTTCACATGTACTTTCGTTTCAGACTATGTTCAGATTGACAGTTATAGATGACTTTATGCCAGAAAGTTTTTCCCAGCCATACCACTACTGATGCCCAGAAAGAAAAATCAAGATCAGCACACGGAGGATTTTCTTTAGATAGTATAGTTTTGTGAAATAAAAATGACAAAACAATTGATAACACACGGTGTTACGAGTTTACAGACATTATTTAGTTACATACATTTTCTTAATATTTAGAATGTTACACAACCTTACCTATAACACATGTGTCACACTATGCTGTTGTAACATTGATCTCTACTTTTGAAACCGATCATATTCCACGCTCCATTCACCAGACTTCTTGTCCTTGCAGATCCAGAGTCCTGTTTTTTCGCATCTTAGTGCATTTTCATGCAGACACTTTACACCAGTAGTTTTTTCTTACCCCATACTAATATTTCTTTGATCTCTATTATGCTAAACTCCTTTATATCTATCACCTTGATCAATCATACTGTTCCTACTATGACATCTGTTAACAGCATATAATTCATACCCAAAACTAGTATTGCATGTTATGCTATTTTTCTCCACAGGATTATTTATTTTTCAAATGTACATTATTATTTTAGACCCAGATGTATATTAGTACTGTCAAGAATTTTAAACATTCTCCTAAAGAGATTCCATATCCCAACCTTGACTCTCTATAAAAAGATTTTCTTCACTCCACTGTTACAACATCTTTAACTTACTATTTTTCCTTTCCACTATATTGAGACGACATTCTAGACTTGTGATTTTTTCAATCCCAATCATATTCATTCCTTGGAACTACAATCATGTTGTAATCAGGAGATCCTTGATGTACCCTTTCCTCGCCACTTATTGACAACAGATACTGCTACAATATTCATTCTGTTCTAACCTAAACTATTACTTGCAGCCCTATTGGTTAGGATTTACTATTAGGAATATTGATAGTATATCTAGTGTTTAGTGAATTGATTTTTATCATTCTTTAGTTCTTGTGATACAAACAGAAAAGAAATCACAAGTAAAGAAAAGAAATCACAAGAAAACAGAAAAGAAATGAAAAAGAAAAATGAAAAGAAGAGAAAACATTCTAAATGGTTTTATAGGATT
The DNA here is from genome assembly GCA_024509875.1 of Oreohelix idahoensis. Taxonomy (NCBI): domain Eukaryota; kingdom Metazoa; phylum Mollusca; class Gastropoda; order Stylommatophora; family Oreohelicidae; genus Oreohelix; species Oreohelix idahoensis. Next base: position 92,763 of record JAMPIV010015111.1, on the reverse strand, counting down.
GCTATATGTTTATATGCCACCCTCACACATTTTGATGATGATAAGCCAATATTGTAAAACATTGACTGCCCTGAGGTTAGCAGCCGACATAAAAGAAAAGAAAAAGAGAAAATAAATCACCCTATACCAGTCATACACCCCACCAGCATGATCTCTGATACTCCAGCAGTATTTTGTTGATACTGCCTATCACAAGTACCCCAATGACATTTGCGCATGCTGAATTTCTGCAAATGAAGAATCCCTTGAGAGCATTAGTATATGCTAACCCCAGATTGAACAAATTGCACCTATTTGTTGATGATGCCTTTGCCCATGTTAAAGAAATAGCATTTGCACATGCTGACCTAGCAAATGAAATACCCCTTTACAGCATTTGTATATGCTGAACCCACATTGAATACCCCATTACCGATTGATAACCACTAATGACACATGCGATGAAGAAGCAACTGGTTATGTATGATGAAGATGCCATTTTATATTAAGGTGAAACTTTATGTTGTCACAGCTGAGATTTTATTGTAATGGTTATGCACAAAATCCCCCACATTAACATTGGAGGAGCAATAATCTTAGTCTTTCGTGGATACGAGATAAGACAAGGAGATAATGGAATATTTTATGAATACCATGGACATGGAACAAATCAGAGCAGATGATTGTTGCACATATGAGGACCATATTTGAAGTCATTATTGAAGGATTATCAATAGACAAGAGACAAATGAATTATGATAATCCCATGGAACCACAGGTACTAAGGACACAAAATGGAGATTAAATAATGAAAAAAAAATAATGACTGAATAATTACTACGCCCAGAGGTAAAGAAAATAGAGATACATCCGCATTTTTGGAGAAGATATCTCTTTGATTTTTGCTCATTGCCTTTGTAATATGAACATTGTTGTATAACAAATGATTATTCCTTATCACGAATTACAGAATGTTGTAAGATAGTTGAAATAAATTGACGATTTAATATACTCATAATATACCCAGAATTACAGGAGAGAAAAAAAAATAAATGATTGATGAAATTGGACGTACTGAGATTTGCTCACCCCGAGGATATTGGATAAAAAAATAATGTTATCCCAAGGACAGACATGTCACAGATATATCATGGAGATATTATGACATAAGAAAAGAATACCTAGATTGGAAATGCAGCAAACTTTGTCAACGACACCATGAAATAGACCCCCGCCCCACACTTAAGATATAAATGACGGACGGGATTTTTGTATTATAAGTACCATAAGTCACCCATCTGGCTGTAGTCAGCGGATGTTACAGGCACCACATAACTCTGACTAACCTTCGACCTGCGAAGGCAGAGTTGGTGTTGAAATCCTGAAAATATGTACAAAAGTATTTTACCTCATATTGCGATAAAATTATGAAAGTTTTGTTGATGTTTACAAATGATTAGTCGATGTGTTGTTGATAAATATATTGTTAGATGTCATACATTGAAAGTCAATACTGATGAATTCCCAGTATAAACAAGAGGACCAGGAAAGATCCACACCTATAAAATATTGGAGCACCACATATATATGGAGAATATGAGATTTATAAAAAAAAAATAAAAATAAAAAAAATAAAGGAAATACAAAATGGTATACAAGGATAAACAAGTGATAACAGATACATATTGTCAAGAATACCAGGTTATTTAAAAAAAAATGAACAAGTACAAGTAATGAGATTATTAATCATTTTATTTGGTACATTGTAATTGCTTATCAGAATAAATTGTTACATTGAGGTTTGAAAATGATTATGTACAGGTCTGAAATTGTTTCCCATATGCAATAATATATAACAAAAGAAAGCATGATAGATCACCACGGATAAATTAACTGACTTATACAATTGGATCGTCATTTGCAAAGATGATGTGGAAATTTTGAAAAAAAAAAAAAAAACGGGAATACTTTCTACTGCAATATACATGGAGTGCTTACTCAATAAATAAGTTAGGACCAAAACTTATTAGAACACCAGGAGTGAAAATAACATAAAATTTTGAACCGCTCAGAGGACACAGAGATAGAATTAGGTTTTCCCCCACAATGTCCAATACAGTGTGTCAACTATATTGTTGGAATAACATGCATGTGGATTATGATAATGAAATAGGATATTATTGTTCATGTTCCCAATGTTGCCACTCCCCATATTTTTGAGTGATGACTTAATGAATATTTTTGTTGGTCAGGGTTGCCAATTTAAAAATGTGATGAAAAAATGCTGGATAGTTAAAAAATTTTTTTGAAGTTGATGTCCATCCCTAAGTTTTTATAGAGAAGTTGATCTCACATAGATATAGGAACCCAGTTTAGGAATTAGTTTAAATTTTTCCGAATTATTTTTGGACTTAGAAAATTTTTTTTTTTGAACTTTAAATTTTTCTGAACATTTTTATTTAACTTAAGAAATTTTTGGGATAAATTTTTTAAGATTTGATAGTACTCAAATGTCTCCCTACGGGATACATTTGCAGGGCCCCGGGATCTGTATGTAACCGCGTATACCGTGAGTCTTCAGATACAGACTATATTAACATATAAAATAAATTTTTATAAAAACAGAAGATAAAAAAATCTTGATGCAGATGTTTAATTAGGCCAGTTTAGCTTCGAAACGCCACGCATTTATTTAGGCTAAGCTTCGCTTGTATAGTTACGTTGGTCACGTGATTTCCAACCAATGGTTAGGCTCAGTCCTTCTTTTCCCCGGAATGAACGAGAGACGAGGCCATTTTTTGGGCAGTCATGAATTTAGAGCGGTCGAGAGAAGACATAATTCTTCTTGCTCAGTGATATTCTAATAGAGGAGATTGACTTCGCACAATTAATGCAACTGTGTAACTTCGAAATGTAGAATGTTACGTTTTGTGAATTCACGAGAACCGTAAGTAGTGCTAAGAATTGCATACAATAACTGTTAGAGCCCACAGTCATAACTGAAACAGAGCTACGCTCGAAAACTGGGTAAAGAATTGTAAACCCAGGCATATATCTGAACCTTTTACCAAAGATGAAGGTCCTTAAGCTGAGAGAACGTCAAACTAAGGAATACTAATGAATAAGAGAAAGTTTGGCTCTACATTGAAATGAAGAGATAAGAAAAGCGTCGTGAAATCTAGACCACATTAACAAATAAACGAAGGAACACTAGAAGGATAGAGGAGCCACGCCATGTTTTTGCAAGTTTAAAAGATCACGAGATGCAATAAGGAATATTGCATCATTAAAATAATGCATTGACTTTTTATGCTTGGTTTATTAAATGTCAACATGCTATTATGCAAATTTGGTGTGGTTACCATTTGACTTAACCCAGTTCTTGTTGAAAATTGAATAAACATTTGTTTCATTGAACACAAATGCTGTTGACGAATCATATGTTTGCAGTTGGCCATCATACAAATTATTAAGGGATCATACCAAAGCTAATCGCTGCAGGTGCAACACAAATAATAACCATCTGCTCTAAAAATAAAACATCATAGAGGATTATCCCAGAACCTGGTTAAGTCCTGTAAGACTGTAGAGAGCAATCATCACCTCTAGCAGGCTAGCTAGTCATCAAAATCTAATACTCTCGATTTAAACAGCAACCCCCACTACCCTACCCGGCCACACCCATCAGAAATACAACAGTTAATAAAACACTATATTACAAAAAACAAAAGCCAACATATAAAAGAAGAAATAAATAAATAAGGATGTGAGCCAGTCTACAATGGTGGAAGATTAACCCCCACCCCCCCCCCCCCTCCCACCTTCTGATAAATACGGATTGACTAAATAATCCTCCAATGAGCATTAAATGCACAACAGTTAAGGCAATATCCTTTTTTGATAATAAAACCATATTGAACTGTAACTACAAATTGAGAAATACATACTGGAGATAATATAGTATAAATCATAAAATAAATGCAAACAAAAACATATTACACTAAATAAAATGCGTCCTTATATAATCAACAGCTCCATGTATATGGTAGATGGTTGAAAGGTGCGTGCTACAAATAACAAGTAGCCAATACCTTAATTTAAAAAAAATGACTATTATGAACTACAAAAATCTTTAGCGACCAGAAGTTTTATATTTAATTCTAGACACACCTGGCTACCAGATTAAATGATTGCGCGTAATATATCCGGTGTATTCGCCGTACCTTGACGAATTTGATTTTTCTAAGCTACGGCATTGTTAAAATGTTAAGGAGAATCATCTTTGTCTTCACTTCGTCTCAGATCGTTGCCAGTGACTTTAATGCTCGGACTCGCTCTGTCTGTTCGTTGGATGATATATGGACTCCCTGTCATTGTGGGAGCACGAATAACAATGTACTACATTCCATGCTTAGGGTGTTAGGATATGCCAATCGCACTCTGTGACCATCAGAGAAAAATGCCAAAAACAGCATGAAACTTGAGTTGCTAAGTATGAAATGGGGTTTGACGGAAAAGTTCAGGAGTTATCTGCTCGGTGCTCAAGTTGAGGTGTTTACCGACAACAGGAGTTTGGCTCTGTGGCAAAAGTCTAAGCGTGGCGCAATCGAACAGAGGTGGATAGCACAGATATCGATGTTCAATTACTCTATCAAAACAAGGCAGGTAGAGCGAACGGAAATGCTGACTACCTCTCTCGGTATCTTATTGAGAATCCATAACACACCGATGAAGATGATGATGTCGCCATCAGTCACATAGCATTAGGGCCAGCCCGCTCAACAACTATACCCCCAAGGTTAGGTTTGCTGCAGAATATAGAGTTAAGAGCCATGTGTGGAGCAGTGGAGATGGGAGATGCACCAGGCCCGGATCCAGGCACAGGTGCGTCACAAACGTTTCCATCCTTTTCTCTAGAAGAACTGTTAGCATTGCAGGAGGCTGATACTTATATTATGACAGTCTCCAGAATTATGAGAGATGGTACTAGATTGCCCAAGGAGGAGATGAGGAGATTATCAAAGCCAGCAAAGAAGTTACTAAGACAGCGTAGGCGCTTAACACTAATTGGAGGCTTGCTGTATCGGACAGTAAGCGGAACTTTTGGGACTAAGATCACGCAAATTGTGGTTCCAGAATCTTTAAAAACGCGAGTTCTGGAGGCAGTGTACAAAACTGGCCATCAGGGTCGTGATCGCACGTTGCAGATACTGAGGAACAGGTGTTTCTGGGATGGCATAACGTGTGATGTAGAGACATTCTGCAGAAGGTGCAGTAGATGCAATATAGCAAAAGCCCCGCATCTCAAGATCCAAGATCCATCGGGAAATCTGCTGGCATCCAAGCCTTTTGAGGTAGTCGCCATGGACTTTACGCTGCTGGAAAGAGACGCACGAGGCAACGAAAATGTACTCATTATGACTGATGTATTTAGCAAGTTTGCAGTTGCCGTCCCAACCAGAGACCAAAAAGCAACCACCGTGGCCCGAGCGTTGGTAGAAAAGTGGTTTTTGTACCTAGGTGTGCCGCAGAGGCTTCATTCCGACCAGGGTAGAAATTTTGAATATCCGAACTGTGCAGAGTATATGGCGTCGAGAAAAGTCGAACGACGGCATACAACCCTCGTGGAAATGGCCAGTGTGAGCGGTTTAACAGGACATTGCATTATCTCTTAAGGCCATTGTCCACCACTGAGAAACGGAGATGGTCTGACCACTTGGCAGAGGTCCTTGCAGTCTACAACGCTACTCCCCATGCGTCTACGGGTTACTCCCCTTACTATCTTTTTTTTTGGAGGGAGCCAAAAATGCCCGTCGATTTCATATTGGGCTATTCATCAGAGGACGAAGAACCAGCTACAGTTGACCAGTGGCTTGAAGGGCACCTTTCCAGGTTACGGGAGGCGCACGTAAGAGCAGAGGCACAGTTGCAGAAGTTGACAGCAATCCGGAAAGAGAGATGTGACAAGCTGCCGTGTTCTACTCCACTACAGGTGGGAGAATTGGTGAGGAAAAGAATGCACTACGCTGAGAGATCCAAAATTTGTGACATGTGGTCAGAAGAGGAGTACATTGTTATTCGTGCTCCCACAATGACAGGGAGTCCATATATCATCCAACGAACAGACAGAGCGAGTCCGAGCATTAAAGTCACTGGCAACGAACTGAGACGAAGTGAAGACAAAGATGATTCTCCTTAACATTTTAACAATGCCGTAGCTTAGAAAAATCAAATTCGTCAAGGTACGGCGAATACACCGGATATATTACGCGCAATCATTTAATCTGGTAGGCAAGTATGCCTAGAATTAAATATAAAACTTCTGGTTGCTAAAGATGTTTGTAGTTCATAATAGTCATTTTTTTAAATTAAGGTATTGGCTACTTGTTATTTGTAGCACGCACCTTTCAACCATCTACCATATACATGGAGCTGTTGATTATATAAGGACGCATTTTATTTAGTGTAATATGTTTTTGTTTGCATTTATTTTATGATTTATACTATATTATCTCCAGTATGTATTTCTCAATTTGTAGTTACAGTTCAATATGGTTTTATTATCAAAAAAGGATATTGCCTTAACTGTTGTGCATTTAATGCTCATTGGAGGATTATTTAGTCAATCCGTATTTATCAGAAGGTGGGGGGAGGGGGGGGTTAATCTTCCACCATTGTAGACTGGCTCACATCCTTATTTATTTAATTCTTCTTTTATATGTTGGCTTTTGTTTTTGTAATATAGTGTTTTATTAACTTTTGTATTTCTGATGGGTGTGGCCGGGTAGGGTAGTGGGGGTTGCTGTTTAAATCGAGAGTATTAGATTTTGATGACTAGCTAGCCTGCTAGAGGTGATGATTGCTCTCTACAGTCTTACAGGACTTAACCAGGTTCTGGGATAATCCTCTATGATGTTTTATTTTTAGAGCAGATGGTTATTATTTGTGTTGCACCTGCAGCGATTAGCTTTGGTATGATCCCTTAATAATTTGTATGATGGCCAACTGCAAACATATGATTCGTCAACAGCATTTGTGTTCAATGAAACAAATGTTTATTTAATTTTCAACAAGAACTGGGTTAAGTCAAATGGTAACCACACCAAATTTGTATAATAGCATGTTGACATTTAATAAACCAAGCATAAAAAGTCAATGCATTATTTTAATGATGCAATATTCCTTATTGCATCTCGTGATCTTTTAAACTTGCAAAAACATGGCGTGGCTCCTCTATCCTTCTAGTGTTCCTTCGTTTATTTGTTAATGTGGTCTAGATTTCACGACGCTTTTGTTATCTCTTCATTTCAATGAAGAGCCAAACTTTCTCTTATTCATTAGTATTCCTTAGTTTGACGTTCTCTCAGCTTAAGGACCTTCATCCTTGGTAAAAGGTTCAGATATATGCCTGGGTTTACAATTCTTTACCCAGTTTTCGAGCGTAGCTCTGTTTCAGTTATGACTGTGGGCTCTAACAGTTATTGTATGCAATTCTTAGCACTACTTACGGTTCTCGTGAATTCACAAAACATAACATTCTACATTTCGAAGTTACACAGTTGCATTAATTGTGCGAAGTCAATCTCCTCTATTAGAATATCACTGAGCAAGAAGAATTATGTCTTCTCTCGACCGCTCTAAATTCATGACTGCCCAAAAAATGGCCTCGTCTCTCGTTCATTCCGGGAAAAAGAAGGACTGAGCCTAACCATTGGTTGGAAATCACGTGACCAACGTAACTATACAAGCGAAGCTTAGCCTAAATAAATGCGTGGCGTTTCGAAGCTAAACTGGCCTAATTAAACATCTGCATCAAGATTTTTTTATCTTCTGTTTCTATAAAAATTTATTTTATATGTTAATATAGTCTGTATCTGAAGACTCACGGTATACGCGGTTACTTACAGATCCCAGGGCCCTGCAAATGTATCCCGTAGGGAGACATTTGAGTACTATCAAATCTTAAAAAATTTATCCCAAAAATTTCTTAAGTTAAAAAAAAATGTTCAGAAAAATTTAAAGTTCAAAAAAAAAAATTTCTAAGTCCAAAAATAATTCGGAAAAATTTAAACTAATTCCTAAACTGGGTTCCTATATCTATGTGAGATCAACTTCTCTATAAAAACTTAGGGATGGACATCAACTTCAAAAAAATTTTTTAACTATCCAGCATTTTTTCATCACATTTTTAAATTGGCAACCCTGACCAACAAAAATATTCATTAAGTCATCACTCAAAAATATGGGGAGTGGCAACATTGGGAACATGAACAATAATATCCTATTTCATTATCATAATCCACATGCATGTTATTCCAACAATATAGTTGACACACTGTATTGGACATTGTGGGGGAAAACCTAATTCTATCTCTGTGTCCTCTGAGCGGTTCAAAATTTTATGTTATTTTCACTCCTGGTGTTCTAATAAGTTTTGGTCCTAACTTATTTTTTGAGCAAGCACTCCATGTATATTACATCACAGAAAATAGGCATGGTATAGCTTTGAGCCAGGCGGTACTTAACATGAGCCTTACCATCTTGAATGATGGACACCCAACTAGACTGGCAAATAAACCAGGGGATACATATGGCGTCATAGATCTGGCATTTATCTCTAGTGCTGAAACCACCATGTCACATTGGAATGTGTTAGGTGCACAGGAAAGGAATCGCCTACCTTGCGTCATACTCACTGCAAATGGTTGGACCACTAGACACAGAAAACATAAACAGACCTTCAAGTATCCTACCGGCCCACTCGACTGTAACAACATGTGTCAAAATGCCAAACCAAGACAGCGATAATACCTTTCACACAACCTCCCTGGTGGAATAAGACAGTGGAGGAAGCGTGGATAGAAAAGGAACGAGCAACAAAGGAAGGGAGTAAAGCACGAAACCGAAGAATGATGAATGAGGGAGAGGTTGAAGAGATGAAGGAGAACAAGCAAAGAGCCATTAATACATTCAAGAACGTGGCAAGGGAGGCCAAGGATAAAGTGTGGGAGGACTTTGTGATACAGGTGGGCACAGAATAAACCCTACAGAAATTCTGGTCCTTACGTGGAAGACTGAATAGGAAAAGTGCGAGCAAACCTTATCCCTAATATCAAAAGCTCCACAGGACTAAGCCTGAATACGGACGAAGAGAGAAGGGAAGAGCCTTATTCAATCGATATGTGGAGCAAATGCATAAAGGTGACAAAAGTGCTCACCTGAAAATAAAGGACAGTGTTGTGTAAAATACCATACGGGTCCAGATATACGTCGATCTCATTTATGAAGAGTACGTGGTTTACACATTGAAAACCAGCAGAAACACTGCTCCGGGTCCTGATGGTGTAGAGTATCATCACATTAAACAGCTTGACGACGCAGCCATTATAAATATTGTGAGCGATTTCAATACCAGCATACCGAATGTTGAGGTGCCGGAAGACTGGCTACATAGTTACCTTCGGCCACTTACTAAACCTAGCAAAGATCCCACATTGCTCAGCAGCTATCGCATTATCACACTACAGAATGTCTATGGTAAATTACTTGAAACGATAGTTGCGAGACAAGTAAACAGCCACCTCGAAAAAGCACACATCCTGCATGTTACTCTGGGTAAGCTATAGGCCCATGAAAACAACATGGGGTTATGCTGGAACGTTTGCATACGATGCGTACGAGGTATTCCTGGGTAAAACAGAAACGGTAGCTATCGCAAAGGACCTTTAAGATGATTATAACAGTATGGACTGTGCCTCCCTAATAGACTGTATAATGGCATGTGGTGTAAATCCTTGAATAACAAGAAGGATAGCAGCTGCCTTAAAGGAGAAATCAGTTGCATTTCGCTTGGGAACATGGACTTCGGAACCAATGCGCATTTGCCCAGGACTACAGAAACGTTCTCCACTATAACCAGTGATGTTTAACATCTACAAAGTAAACGTAGCAACCTTTCAACCAACAGGACTAGGACGAACATACATTTTCGGAGATGACACTCATGTACCGAACTGACTCAGATACACAAGAAATGGTCCAAGGTACACTACATGCGTTTCGAAATGGTGTGAGGAAAGCGGATCAAAGGTCAATCCCAACAAGGCATGTGTAATGTGATGCCCTTGAGCAAATCTATAGTGAAAGCAGACTTTCCAGACATCATTTTCAGTGGGCAGAACATTGAAAGGCATGTCCAGCTAAAGTATCTGGGAGTAACGTTTGATCGTGGGCTGTCGTTCAAGTATCCTGTGGAACTGATCATACAGAAGTGCAAACGAGGACTGGCAGATTTAAAAACAATGGCTGCTGTGCGCCTGGAACATAGACTACTGTTTCTCTTGTATCATCAGCTCGTGACTTCAGTAATATGGTATGGGCTAGGAATACTCACGGCTGGAACGCATTCAGAAAGAAGGGATGCGACTAGTTTTGGGCTGTGCCCGTGATACCCCCATGGTGACAATGAGGCAAATGCTCGGATTTCTGTCAATTATATCCAGATATGCGATGACCTAGGCAAAAGCCTATATGCCGGTAACCACGGACAAAAGACACCCACTACATGAGTACGTAGCTGACATCAAAGGAGCAAGAATAAGGAATGGGATGTCATGGATTCCACAGGCAGAGGCTACGATTGGTCAGGTCACCAGAGTTGAAAATATATCCAAAGGGGACGAGTGGAGTAAATTTGGAGAGAACTGAATAAACTACCAGCAGGTCATCATTAGCCTTGGCAGAGAGTGGTCAAGACAAGAGTAATTGATGTGGGTCTTCAAAGGTGTCTACATTTGCACAAGATTACTCTTGGATGAGGTGCATGTAGAAGGATAATGGAGGTAGCTCCAGGGAGTCTTCACAAGATATTCAGAAAAGCCAGAACAATGATGCATTGGATGAGCACGTTAACTCTGGTATCTGCCGTAAACGTTTGTGATCGTAGAATCTGGCACTCCATAGAAATACAAAACATCAATAAAACACTTGATATAGGTGGTGTCTTTTTCTTCTGTGTCCAGCCCCAGATTATCAGGGTTAATGAGTTAGTGCAGTCCCGAAATCGCTAGAAAATGAAGACTAAGTGTTCTTGGGTTTTGTTATGTTAAAAAGAAGGTTCTACGGGATGACACAGTCTTAGATATAGGTGGTGACTATGGTATGGTCTGATTGATTTCGCCGCTGGGGGTACAATTCCTTCAATGCGTGATGATAACAACTGACCTGTATGGTATGGTTTACTTCGAGGGTTTTATAAATCAAGTGAAGAAACATATGCACAGTCAGTGTTTGGAAGATTTCTATTTTCTTTCGTTAATAGAGCAATAAAATAATGCAAATAAGCTCTGGCAGTGTTCTTTTCCAGTTAATCATAAATTAATTGATGGCCTGTAAAATGTTCTTTGGGTTTGCTTTCTTTTTTGCAAAAATTTAGATAGCGGAATCCCAACAGAGGATCGCAACAACGATTAAAATTTAAACTGTCTCATCAACTTCTGGAGGGTTTTAAGAACCGAGTCTGCCGGACTCTAATACAATGTTTTTGCTGGGATGCAAAGGTTTATGATCACCCTATATAAAAGATAGAAAACATGTAATTCATACCGAAAAATCAAATAACATTCTAAAGCGCGATAAATTTACCGTTAAGACTTATTATATACACTCGCGTATTTAATTATATATTTTAAGAAAACACTTCGCGAGTTTAATGGTTAAAACACACATCTATATATAGAACTTAACTTAATTAATTGGTTAAAAATTTCTTCAAGACTTTAAAAGTTAATTTAAGCGTTTAAGCATCTATTATCTATGGAAATCTTATAATAGATATATCATTAAATTTTCAACTGGAAACTTTTGAGATAGGTTTAATTTAATAGATTTAAATCAACACAAAATCCAGTGAAATATAAATGAATGAACTAGCCCACTGATCACTAGAAACTAATATATTTTATACCGTTTAAGCACAGAATAACTACACTCCAATATAGCCAAAACCCAGAGGGAATTCTAGCAGGATTTAACTATATGCTAGTGAATTTTAAAATGTCTGGCAACGAGTGATAAAATGGCATTCTTCAGGGTCTCTATATATATAAAATGGAATGTAAGATTAGTGGGACATGTTAGAATCTAACACCTTTTAAGTTCTCGGGAAAAAATCGAGATTTTAGCCACCCGCTCCTCGTCCGATTATTCAACTCTGTGGTCGCTTCGTCTTCCCGTTCGTTCCGTCTTTTCGAGCGGTTTTCTGGTTGACACAGAGATGCGAAATTCCTGCGAGAGACAAGCTTCGTCTGTTTAGCGATCGTCTTGCCTCATCTCGTGCCGCTTTCCTTCGTTTGATTTTGGCAACGCTTTTAAGGCAGGCGTACTGACCATGGTAAGGAAAATAACTGCTCTTGATTGCTCTAGAGATAGCAGTGGGTGTGATTTAACCTTCCCTTGAGACAATGCGATGTCCAGAATGTACGGTAGATAAACTGTCTACATATTAATTAGCGAACGGGGTGACGAGTCTACTCCGCTCAGACACATATTAATGAGCCCAGGTGGAGTTCCACGTTTCTGTTGTACATAGCTAATGAGCACAGGTGAAAACATTCCCATTTGACGAAAAATTACAAAAATATTCGGGTGCACTGATGCTACGAGGTGTATACCATATCATCTAACTTCAGGGTCTGCTGAGTTTCATCGTCCGTCACAGATACATTTGTGTGGTCAGGGTGGTATGTGACCGCTTGGCCTTTCCCGCTAATACTAACTTTCCTAGTTCCACGCTAAGCATTTATATGTGCTATAATATGCTACATGTAAGAATGACAGAACTTAAAAGCAAATAAGACGTTTTTACAAAAAACGCAGTATTCATTCAAAGTTCAGTCGGCAGTTACTGCTCTGACAGGGCAAACGTAGGTCAGTCCCAGATAATAATGAATGGGTTTTATAAGCGCGAAAGTGGGAAATGAATGTTTGTGTGATCTGGTTTTTTTTTAATCCTATTGTTAAGTTGGAAAAGATCACACATGTGAAAAAAGTCGAAATAACAGAATGTCGTGGGCAAAAAGGTCGAAAAGCTGAGGAGAGGAGTGCAAATGTTAATTATTGTACCGTGTGAAAAAAGGACAGGTCGTGTGAAAAAATGCGGGAAAAAAAGAAGAAATAGTATAAATAGAAGAGTTGTGGGCGATAATTAGAGATTTCAGGATTTATGATTCTAATGAAACAATAACTTTCGACTAGAGAATTTTTACAGATAGCTTTAGGTGAACTTCGTCTTTGAGGATACCAAGACAAGTTTTTGAGTAGACAAATCAGTATATTATTCTATTTGGATATACATATATTATTCAGTTGGATTACATATTTTTTCATCTTGGATAACCAATCATCATTGTGAAATTTACAGTGTTTGTCTAATGACATCAATAAACTCTAATTCAATTTTTCTACATTGCTGTTTGTGGAACTTTACAGTAATTTCTTTTGGAAATACGTTGTTATGCTGAAACTGTTTTGCTTATCACCAAACTCAAAGGGAAGAACATTCCTGGGTTGAAAATAAATAACAAAAGGTCAAGTATCACCATCTCTGGCAGAAGGCCAGTTAGCACTTGAACCCAGAACATATGAAGGATTAACTCTGACTAAATAAAATCTATATAACTACTAGTGCCGTATAAACATACACGGCCACAGATAGATAGATAGATAGATAGATAGATAGATAGATAGATAGATAGATAGACAGACAGACAGACAGACAGACAGACAGACAGACAGATAGATAGATAGATAGATAGATAGATAGATAGATAGATAGATAGATAGATAGATAGATAGATAGATAGATAGATAGATAGATAGATAGATAGATAGATAGATACGATAGATAGATAGATAGATAGATAGATAGATAGATAGATAGATAGATAGATAGATAGATAGATAGATAGATAGATAGATAGATAGATAGATAGATAGATAGATAGATAGATAGATAGATAGATAGATAGGCGGGCAGGCAGGCAGACAGACAGACAGACAGACAGACAGACAGACAGATAGATAGATAGATAGATAGATAGATAGATAGATAGATAGATAGATAGATAGATAGATAGATAGATAGATAGATAGATAGATAGATAGATCAGTCTGCTTTGAATTATTCAGGGGAGTTTACTAAGGTAAGTTTATATGTTTAAGGGGAAGAATTACGCAAAAATAAAATTATAATTTTAAAATTGGTTTATTACTTATTTTAATCTATTAATAATTTAACTTAGCTTTTATTTTTTATTAGCAGCTTATTCTTATTAGTTCGTGAGACACATTTCATATTTTAAGTATAATAATCTTATTGGCGTCTGATTATATTTTTACGGAATACATTTTATAAGAGCAGGCTGGGTATTCAATGATATTTCTATATTTAATTATGTATCTTTGAATGGATAATACAGCACATATCCTTATTTCTTCGTCTTACAACAAAACATCGCAGAACGGATACCTGCTTTTAGCGGAAGTAAATTTAAGTACCCTTTATTTTGATTATTTTCCATCAAGACGAAAATCTTACGCGACGGACTCTAAATCTAGTTCTTTGACACCCAAGGTCCTTTCCTTTCCTTCTTTCTTTTCCTCTTCCTTTTCCTTTTAATCAATACTATCATTACCAAAATGTAAAATGTGTAACCTGTGAGTACTAGAAAGAGTGTAAATGAGTGTGTGCAAGGTGTGAAAGTAATTTTTTATTTATATTTTTACAGCAGCGCAGTGTATTTTCATTGTTATGCTTATGTTCAAACTATTATTGTCAATGTTTCCATGCATATGTCTTTAAGAAAAATAACTAAAAGCTTGGATAAACAAGCACCGTCGCTTGAAAAGATGGTCAGACAGATTATACGATAACATATTGTCGCTGACCGTCAAATTACCTGGCGTAACTTAACACGTCTTTGTGAAGCGTTTATGTGACACCATAAGAGACACCATAAGATAAGAATTACTCCCGTAGCAAATACTGCCACAGTGGCGGATCTACATTTTGTGAAGCGGATCTACATTTAGAGATAAATGGGGGATGACCTGAAGTTCAAGCTGTTATCCATAAGAGATTTGTGCTCAGAAGGAAAAGTTACACTTACCAGAACATACTACATGAAGCACATTTTACAAAATACTCTTATTTCTGTTTTTTTTTTCTAGCAACATATTCACGTACAGTTTTGTCATATGAGAGCTTCCTTGCAATGTCATTTTCTAGAGACAATATGCATACAGAATTGAAGCGCTCTTCAGTCATTGTAGACTGAAATTTGTTTTTTTTATAAAGGATAGCTTTGAAAAATTCCTTTCTGCTTCACAGCTCGTGATGGGCATTGTCAAGCGGAGTAGTAATATTGGGGAATACTTCAATTAGGTGTTGCTCACAAATAAGCTGAAGAACTTCTGCGCATTGCATTTTAGATGGCGTGTTTTCTTCTGTGTTCTGGGATTTCCTAAGGTGCAAATATTCTTTGAACTGATAACACTCGTTTACTAATTTGTGGTCAATATCATCTTTGTAATACGATATTATAAGTTAAATACTGTCCTCATTAATTTCCGAATTGTTCACCAATTCTGAGAGGAACTTGAACCTTTTCGCAATCTGCTCATATGGGTCAATCCTCTTGCGTAGTTAACTGGATTATCAAGCAGTCATAGAGTTGAAATAGAACTTCTATCCTAAGTATGTCAGCTCCTCTCAAAGAAGCAATACCACTTGTTCCATCTGGAAATGTCCTTGTAACAATGCGTTTGAAAGCATCAGAATAAATTGAAGTGATATCTTCACACAAACCTTTTGCTTCTGATTCATCGTGTGCAATCCTATCGGCTGAATTTTCTCTGAGCTCTTTAACAAACGAAAATAAAGATGAAAGCAGAAGATAACCTTCAAATACATCAAAACCAGGGGTTTGGAGTTTCTTATTTGTTTTGTTCAAACTCTCCAGCACTTCTTCCCAAACGACTGTTAAAATAGCATATTCCAGCTGTACCAACTTGTTGTATAAATTCTTTGCATCTCGTTTACATTCAGGCTTCTCTTCTGAGTCTTCAAAAATATGTTTGAGAGTTTGTAAAATACCCATATATCCATTTTTAATTGCCCGGACTGCTTCATAGTGTGCAGACCATTTAGTTACACTTAAACTTTTTAGAGACTCACTGGTCGCTATCTGGACCCAGGAGTGTGCTGTCAGCCTCTAGATTCAGCAAAGCTCCGACCAGGTGCTGCTCAATAACTTTAGGACCACAGTCCCTGAAACAAGAAGGTTGTACCTCCTACTTCATAACTAATTTATAATCTATTTCCAGACTGAACACAATACATAACAAACACTGAGCTCAGAGCGGTAGGCCAACTGTCAGCTTCATCTGAGACAATTTACACCAGTATACTCCTCCCTAATGGTTACTACGCCTCTGCAATTCCAGCATTAGTTCTTTCTAGTCAATAAGATAGGTGTCAGTGTACTGTATGGCAATTCCATGCAGTTTTACTTTTCTCCGACACCTTCTGTTCAGGTTGGAGCACTATATAGGCCTTGCCTCATGTTCGCTACTGAACCACACACATATACAGACATAAATTATCAATTTACATTCAATTTTCATTAAAAAGATATCAAATATTTCAAGCTTACCACAATTCATGGAAATAATACACAATTACGTTGACTGGCAATGAATATGGCACAAAATCCGACCTGCCGCTGTCTCAGGCTTTTATTTAGAAAAATATAAAAGTTCAGAATTACTGTAGCGAAAGGTTTTTATGAGTATAGGGGTCAGTAGTAGTTACTGAAAGAACATAAAAGAAGTATGTCTGAAAGAGAATGGTACCAGTGTCAGAAAAGAGCACTGGTATCACAGGATAGTCACGGCTGTGAAGGTCTCAACTTCAGATAGTTATCAGATTAAAGTTAAAGCCTAAAATGGCACATTTGCTATGTAACTAAACTATGATAATCAAAAATTTAGTAAAAACTCAAGTGCAACAATATAAAATTGATAAGTCAGAGGATTACAATTACTGAATCATTTATTACGTAGATCTATCTTTGGTTTCCGTCTTGTGCAATTATGAATAATGAAAAATGATCAAATTGGATGAAATAAAAGATTAATTTCACACTTATTCAAAAGCGAAGTTGTATTTATTAATTAGACGGAAAGTTCTTGTGGAAATCTTCAAAATAAACAGAATGTTCCTTCAAATTTCCTTTAAAACTAAATGTCACTTGTCTTGAATCTTGACTTAGAACAGTTTATAATCATAACACTTATACTCTTGATCTTTCCTTTTGACCACAACACAATGGATGGTGAATATTCAAATATATTTTACTCAGCTTCAGTGTTCTGGTACAGCTCTTCTGGTCCACACAAGTAATACTCACAGCAGTTGGTTTTTGACTCGGCAGTAGGCTAACTAACACATGATGAAGCCTACTACATGAACAGAATCACACCGAGGTGCTCACGTTTATCGTTGAAATGAGTCACGAGTGGATTTCAGTTGGGTTTATACCTTTTACAACACATCTTCTGACTTCTTATGAAATTTCTATTTGTATTTTGATGTTGTGGGCCAGTTGGATCAATTTTGGTTATTCCTGCAGTTCTTGTAGTAAAGTTTTTTTTTTCTGTTTCATTTAGTGTTAGCACTTTCCACTGTTTTGTTTTTGTATTTTGCCAATGGCTTTTTTATCAATTACTTTTTCAAGGATGACCAGGACTTTGTCGTCCGGGGAGAGATCGAAGTGTGGCTCCTTTTCCAGCTATTTGTTGTAATTTTAACTTTTTTGGGGGTTTCCTTTCGGTTGGAGTTCTTTGTTTTCTCCTCTGGTTTCACATGACTACTTTTGGTTGTGTTCTTCTGGTTGTCCTGATTGTCATTTTCCCTGGGTCCTATCTTTTTGTTAGCTGTCCTGGTTCCTGAGTTTTCACCTTTATTGCTTAGGCTTATGGTTGTTTTTACTTCTGAGCTCCTTCCAATTTTTTCACGGATTTGTTTATCCCTTTATTGTCTCTATCCTGTTCCTTTATTTCCTTGTCTCTGACTTCAGGTGTTCGTGGTCCTGTTTTTTCCTGTCAGGTTTGGTGTTTTGTCACTTTTCAGGGTGTCTTGGCCAACGTTTTTATGTCCCCCCGACTGTGCCCTGGTTATCGGTGGGCATTGTCCCTGGTCTTTTAATTTGCTAATACTCTTTTTATTATTTGCTTGGTTTTGTATGAACTTTAATGTTTATCCTTAGTCTCACTGCTTTAATCTTTAAGTTATGTATATATCCTTGCTTTCTCCTTTCTTTTTTTAAATTTTATACTATTATTTATTTAAGAAACACTTTTAAACCTGTTCTAGTAGACCTTGTTGAACAGTTAAATCGAATTTTCCAAGGAAAAACTTTAATATATTTGTTTTACTTAAACTACGCAAATATTTTGATAGTTGAATATTATTATTAGTAATCTATGGTTTTTGGTTTATTTTTTATTTTGTGTTTGTTTATCCTCACTACAATTCCTAAATTATACAAATATTTATAGCAATGTTTAAACAGTCCCCTTTAATACTAATATTAACTGCTAATAATCTATTTCTTGCATCAAAACTATAAATGAAATCACCACATTTAAAGATGGCTGGCAGATCTTCACAACCAAGTAAGTGCACGTGGTGCGCTTGGGATCTATTTAATTTCTTTTTTTTTCCGTAAAATTCCTGAGTTATATTCCAATCGATACTTAACTAGTCACCAATTACTTGATATTAAATGTAATAAGCTAATACTTAAATCAAACTAAAAAGGAATCGCCACTTATATTTATTATGTCTAATCAAGCGTATTTAATAGAATTCCTTATAATAATACTTTCTAGCTACCAATTACCTAGTTTACCTACAACTAACAGCAATAAGCTAATACTAAAGATAGATAATAAACATTTAACAAAACTTTATCTGAAAACTTGAGTAGTTTTGATGAATTTCTACACTGTGTCTCGTCCTGAACAGGAGGTATCAGCCTTGTGTTATTTTGAGTTTAGCAAAAATTTACGTCTGTCCGCTTCAGAAGTCGGAAGTCGTGTGGTACGATTTTTGAAAGAACCAACGTTTGCTTTTATACGCTGAGCGCTCACGTATGAGAGGGCACAGTGCAAACTACAGGCTTAATTTTCATTTCTCTCGCTTCGATATGGGGGAATCTGTGCTCAGCATGGTCCCATAAAACGTGCTCGTCCTGTTCAACCAAGATTATGAATCACTGTCATCCATGTCTCCACTTTTTATTTGTTTAGATTACGATCGTTAATAGGTTTTGTCTTCGAATTATTGTTAATATATGTAGTCGATCGACATAGAGATTCCAACCCATCTGGTCCAATTAAGCTCGAATATCACCTAAATGAAATATCGTAGCAACCTGTTCTTTGACATACCTATAGTTAGCCTTTTTTTTGACAAACCAGAATAATTGGGCTGTTGGATTATATTAAGGCAAACATTTGTTTTCAGGGGTTTAAGGAAAATTATTACATAACATAGAGAAAGCAGTGAAGTTGAGAAAATTGTGAAAGAAAAACGAATAAGAAACATTTTAACTCTAAAAAAAGTGCCTACTTTTATTGAATAATACCCAAATATATACAAAGTAATGACTCAAAAATAGCAAATCAATGTCTTAAAATTAAGGAACAATTTCAAAAAAAGTGCCATAACATTCCAACAATGGCAAAAAATGCAAAATAAAACTGCTCTTAAATCAGCTTAGCTTTTTTTTTAATGAAACACAATTTATGTTCAACTGAGCAATGTTTCTTTAGATGATGTTCAAGCCCAACCTGTCATTCTGGACATGCTTATTACGTTTTTTCCTGGATGTGCTGATGTGAATGTGCTAGTAGTGCAATGTCATCTGCATATTCCAGATCTTATCCAATGGAGGAGCGGCAATTGATCTAAGACGATATATTTAGGACAAACAAGAAAGACGATATATTTAGATAACAAGAAGACGATATTTATTGAGATAACAAGAAGACGATATATTTACACAACAAGAAGACGATATATTTAGACTTGAGACAATAGGAAGACGATATATTTAGATAACAAGAAAACGATATTTATAGACATATATTTAGAACAGTTATTTTACAACAGTTATACGATATTTAGACATATATATTTTATAACAGTGCTACGAACAGTTAGACGATATATTTAGACAACAGTTATATATATATATATATATATATATATATATATATATATATATATATATATATATATATATATATATATATATATATATAGGTAACAAAATGAATTTTAGTTAATATAGTTTATTTTATATTCAATACTGTTTTGTAGTAACAAAATATATAGGAGCACATATGGTAATACATAGTGACAAGGTACAAATTTTATATATCTATATTGGAAAGATAGTATGGTTTCAAAATAACATTATCACAACTTGTCATTGCACCGGTAAACATAAATATAATATCACAGGAGTACAGCTGAAGGCCAGACCTGAGGGGTGTCGTCACATTGTCGTCGTAAAAAATAGGACAGAGAGTATATGTGCTGTATATGTCTAGGTATTTGTATGTAGGTGTCTTTTGTGTGGTGTACATAGTGGCAGAGAGATTTTGGGCAGGGAGTTTATGTATGGCTTTTGGTTGGTGTAGAGAGTTTAGATGTTGAGGGGTGATGTGGTGACGTTGTCGGGATGTACCTGTCGTTTGATGTAGAAGTAATACAGGGCGTTGCGGTGTTGTTCGTATGTGTAGATGGAGGATTTGTGTGTTTTGAACCCGACATTTTTCCCACCCTGTGCTTGCTATGTGTTGAATACTTCTAAGAATGTGTTTTTGTCGATTTTGTTGTGGTGTTTGCTCAGTCCTTTTGTGGTAGTTTTGTCATAATCACCAAAACAGTGATAAGTCTTGCTTCACAGCGAAATCATCCCGCTGCCTTCGTATTCTAATTTAAAAAGGCCCGGTGTGCGTTTGTCGTATAATTTTTGATCGCGGCATTTCTGACAAACGGTGCGCGTTTTACCCTCGGTAGCGACGAAAACGGGTCTATGTTCGGTGCATACTTCCGCGGGGAACCACTGGTGGTAGGAGCTATAAAATTCCTGTCGCATAGCGGGCTTAACAACGTCCGTTAAGTTGTCTCTACTAAGGGCCAAGTAAAGACTTTCGGTGTCTGTCTCACACAACTGAAAATCTGACCTATCTACAAATTAATCTAGACAGTCATAGTAAAACTCTAACATGTGTAGTTTGGCGTACTGATACACGAAAAAACCTATCTGCACGGGCAGGTTCCAACTAATTGTCTTTTTAAGTCTTTCTACTTCAAAAATGTCGTCCGTCACTAACGTCATTTTCCTAAATCGGGGAGAGTTTATTAGTTCAGACGTACCCTCTTCCATCGTGTACGAAACCTCTACATGCTTCGCCTTATTGGTCAACGTTTTACCATAGGCGGCGTTACCTAGCAATTTAATGGTTTCGCTGGTAATTGCGTAGGCAGGATCTGTATCACCTTGTCGACGTGCGTTTGAAACAGTATCCCTAAACTGTTTAAAACACGTCACAGGTGCATATTCAATTACCTGGTAAATACATGTGACTTTTAAACCTTTGGTCAGGTACCATCGAAGCAAAGGTGTAGCCAACAGAATCTGTTTGACCACATAAATCCCGATCAACGTCCGTCTGGGGGTAGTCAGGAGCTTGTGTTTCTCGGCGTATTCCCGCATGAAAGACCCAATATCTTCCCTCGTGACGTCAACGTTTTTGATAAAGGGCGTCATTTCAGAGAAGTGTTCTTTTAGGGAGTCGGGGACATGAATGTCACACTCGACTAGGCCAAACAAGTTCTCGTCTAACACAGAGGCGAGAATATTGTCTTCTGTTAATGGGTACCGGCATTTGGTGTAAGATAGTTTCCGGGTAGGGAAGGTGGCGCTCAGAAAACGACCGATTGATGGCTCGGTTTTCTTCAGGGTTTGACACTCCCATTCCCACATTTCTACCAATTTGACGTCGCACTCGTTCTTCAAATAATCACCAATTTCCAGCGACTTTGCGTACAATTCAATCACAGGTTTCTTGTTGACTGGGTTAACGTCACGACCGGTGGTTAGTGGGCAGTCAGGGTGGCCGTGGAACAGACAGCCGTGGAACTGGTAGGCGGTACGAGAGTATTTGTCCCAACCGTCTACCCTAATGTACCTATAACCCAACGACATCTCACGACCGTTAAACTGGGTTTTCCAAACCACGTTATTCGTGTGCGAGACCCAACTCAACCAGTCGCGGCACTGCACGGTATATTTATGGAGTTTGTGGTGCTTGAAACCATCCTCCCTGTATCGTCTAACGGGAAAGTCAGTAAAGTCAGTTGGCATTTTCTGCATTAGCGCCCACAAATAACGGGCGTTGGCATCATAACCTTTAATGCATCGCACCATCTTCTCCCCTCTAATGCACGTTTTGCCTTGTTCGTGGAGCCTATGAAAGATTATTGAAGGTCCCCCGACTATGTTTTGGCGCAACGTGTGGTGCAAATTTGTCTCCCGCTCGCAGCATAACGAAAAAGAGACGTTGGATGGGAGGGTTTTGAATAGATATTGTAACGTGACACCGGGCACGGAAATCGCGTCTTTGAACATATCTACGCCTAGGTCCGCGTAAAAACTAACTTGTTGTTCTAACGCCGCTAAGAAGGGGACTACGTCTTTGTTATTGTACCATGTGAGAAAGTCACACAACGTGGTCATGTGGTTATCGGTCCACACCTTCTGGCATTCGGCGTACTCGTCAGTAGAAATATTAGTATTTTTAAGTTCGGAAAAAAAAATGCCGAGTGGGGTGGTAGCGCCGTTTCGTCTAATTTTTCTAACTATGTTATGTACTCGTAACAAAAATATCCTTTAGTTTCTTTAACGTTATACGCCGCGAGATACTTGCTATAGCTAAAACCGGGGGCTAAGTAATTGATTATATCTAAAAATTTTAACTCGAGAGTGGCAATACACATAAAATTATTATTTCGCTTGACTAAAAATTTGAACTCTTCACCCATGAAATATGTGATTAGATAGGGTTTGATCACGTTGACATCGTACTTGCCGGAATTGAACCCTAACACTGGTAGCTCCTGCAAATAATTATCTAGCCTAACAAGCAGCCCTTCTGAATTACCGAAGTTCTCTAAAGCCTCGAGTTGTGTGTATACATCGTCAAAATACGCACGCAAAATCTCGTAAGAGGCCTCGGGAATTTCGATCAGATAATCAGCCATTCTGTTCACCAAGTCTCGTGGATCACCCGTTGTGATAAAACACACGGGGTCCTCAAAACCGGGGACGTTAGAAGCCACCGAGCAAGACAGGGAGACGTGTTTGGCTGTGTATGTAGTGGTGTTACCACTGGGCACTAGAGCGTTATCAAAATAACATTCGTAATCGAACGTGGCCCGATAGGGAAAGACGAATTTTGTATCGACATCTATTCCCTGCGCATCGATTAATTCCCAAATGGTCTCTGGTGGGGTACAGACACCACCCTTAAATATCTCCTTTCTCTTAGCGCCGGCACATGTCTTTTCATGGCGCTCCAGTAGATAATACTCCTGCCACAACTTGCGGCATTTCGGGCACGAAAAAGAATGACCGGTCTATCAATATCATCTATATACATAAAATGGCTTTTAAATATTAAAAGACGCAAAGTATCCGGAAAACTATCACTACCTTTAAGTTTGGGTGTCAGGTTTTCCGCGTCGTCAAATTCGAAAACGTCAATATTTATATTAAAACATTTTTCTAAGGCTGGAATATCAATTAAACTAACCCCACGGAAATCGATGAAGGACGTTAGTCCCTGCTGTGACTGCCACTGATCGACGAGTCGGCTCCTGGGTTTTCTAACATCTGTAATGGCACCACCCCTAAAAACGACTAAACACCTAAAAAAGCAAAAGTTATCACTGTAAGGTTTTGAGTTTGAATCGTGTTGTAATGTATGGATGTGGTGATTGTCGGTGATGAATGAGGGGATGTCTTGTAATAAACAACCGATTGGAAAGTCTTCAAGATGGTAGATACAGAAAGAAGTAGCTGCAACTGCTTCAACATAATATTTTGTGTTTGGTCGACTTGCCCAGTCTATTCTTTGGTTATTGTGAAAGAACGTGAAAGTAGACAGATATTTGTGTTTGTTTGAATGTGTTTTGATTGCGTTCCAGTTGTCAATATATTTCTGTCTAATATCATGTGGTAGAGCATCTAACGAGTCTTCCTCAGAGGACAGACGAGGTTTTTTGATATGGGATTATTGGTTACTGGGCATGGGACGTTTCTTGGTCTGGCCTGCAGCATTTGAAGAGAACGATGGGATGGGACTTGTTGAATAGGGTCCTGATGCTGAGTTCTGTCTTGTAGTTGATGTTGCTGTGGTAGATGCTGCAGCAGATGATGATGATTGGTGCGCTGGTGGTACAGGGGGTGTCTTCTGTGATGCTGGTTGGTGCGCTGCAGGAAGTGTGGAAGTTGCAAAGGTTGTGTCGCGTGTTGCTACTGGATTCTGTATTGTAGCTGAGGTTGTTGGCTTCTGTGATGGACTCTGTGTAGGGGTGGTCTGATGTTGGTGGTTTATGTGGACACGTAAACTATCAGTACGTGTAAAGGCTTTTCCACAAATGTCACACGAAAAAAGAGGCATAGAATGGGTGGTTTTGATATGCCGTGCTAGATTGCCACGTCGGTTGAAGATCTTGTTGCACAGGACACACATGTTCTTCCCCGCTGCTGTGGTGGTCCCCGGTGTAGTGGTTTGTACCAATAATGTCTCTGATCTTGGTGCCCCTTGCCCATGGGCCAATTCTATATGGTGTTGTAGAGTATCGGGGTTGGTAAAGTTTTGAGGACAGACACGACAGGAGTATCTCTGCTCCGCGTGGACCGAGGAGATATGCCGATTTAGATTACGTTCAAGACTAAAAGATCGATTACATTCCACGCAGGGGTAGCGTTGAAGTGAGTCCATCTGTTGAGTAGGAACAAAAAGAAGTTAGGTACTGTCGTGAAATTCTACATCCACATATATAAATTAAAAGGACAATATAAGGTCTAACAAATAAATTTAATAAAAGGAAAGAAGAATGGTAAAGAACAGTGCTGTCACAATGACTGTACTCGAAATCCCCCTTGTTTTCCACTGCGTCTGCAAATTGTAACGTTTCACGTTGATAGTAAAGCCTTCTGCAGTATACACGCGTTTCCCAAACACACTAAAAAGTGTACTCCATTTCTAAGAAAAACCTTGAAATACGCAAGTTGACCTAGAATTAAAATTCTATTCATGTCTTTTTCTACACTATGTTACCAAAAACAAAAGACAGATGGACTAAAAATAGAGAGAAGGGAGGGGCAGAAAGCAGGCACAGGCAATACTAACACGAGTCGCGCGATACACAATTACTACCATCATGCGTGTAAGGCCACAAGCATTAGCTTTTTTTCAAATCGACAGTGATAAAAACAATACCCATACCAGAGTTAGGTTTTTAAACTTACAAAATTCTTATTGGGAAATATAACATTATACTGGTTTACGTTTGAAAAGATTACAGTAGCCAGACAGCAGTGCTTGGAAACAGGAGGTAGAAGAAAGTTGCATATTTTGAACGCAGCCACTTAGCTCTTTTAAATTTGTATATTTGGGTTCCTTAGGACTTGCTGACAAATAATATGTTAAAACGTTACGCAAATAGTCTAAGGAATTACCAAATTATAGCCAAATAAAATAGTGAGGGGTGTCAGACAACACCAAAATCAGAATCGCTCAGTGGCAGATTTTTTAGGCCACCATTGTAAAAAACGGAAATGAGTCTCCATGTTAAACTCCTATTTGATTGGAGCGGAACAAATGTAAGGCTAAACACGATTAGTCGGACTATAAATACTATCTTGTGTTGTCAGGGAAAACGTGAGAAGGGGTACTTTTTTGAAAAGATGTGTAGACATGGCCTGATTGGGTAGAGCTGCGAATATACTCAATTCAGAGCGTCTGTTCAGGGCCACATCCTGTAATAAACCTAATAAGAAACAGTGCGTTGAGCACCAGGTAATTTGATTTACAAATAAAAGCCTGGGACATCGGAAGATCAGAGTTGTGCTAAATTCATTGCCATTCAACGTCACTGTGTATTATTTCCATGAATTGTGGTAGGTTTGAAATATTTGACATCTTTTTAAATGAAAATTGAATGTAAATTGATACTTATGTCTGTATATATGTGTGGTTCAGTAGCGAACATGAGGTAAGCCTATAGTGCTCCAGCCTGAACAGAAGGTGTCGGAGGAAAGTAAAACTGCATGGAATGGCCAAACAGTACACTGACACCTAGATTATTGACTAGAAAGAAATAATGCTGGAATTGCAGAGGCGTAGTAACCATTAGGGAGGGAAATACTGGTATAAAGTATTTCAGATGAAGCTGACAGTTGGCCTAACGCTCTGAACTCAATGTTGTGATGTATTGTGCTCAGTGTAAAAAGAGAGTATAAATTAGTTCTGAAGTAGAAGGTACATCCTTCTTGTTTTCAGGGACCGTGGTCTTGATGGTATTGAGCAGCACCTGGTCAGAGCTTTGCTGAATCCAGAGTCGGACAGCATACTCCTTGGTCCATTTAGCTCTCAGTGAGGTGTCTCCAGAGCCCAGGGGAGAATCGAGCAGAGGAGTCTTTTCCTGCCGCCATCACGCCAGCTAAGCTGATGTGGCCAGCTGAGCTCAACATTATGTACCACCCATCTTGAAATGACTTTGTAAAAATAACATTCAGAGGGGAATTTAATTGTTTTAATATCAGGAACTGAAAACATCTCCAATACTAGTCCCAAAAGACAAACTATTGAAGTCATGATGACAAATACCAACAAGAGCTTGAACAAAACAAAACCAGTATTACCTCATATTACCACTACACAACTGACACACATAGGATATTTTAATAATATATGTCACTACAATATTCATATTGATAAAGTCTGTACATATAACTTGTAATTAAAATTGATTGTGATTCCTGGTTCCCTTTGTATTTGAATCAGGACACATATACATTCATGACAGCACTGAATACATATTGTTATTTGAAAAGTTATCAGTGACTCCTTTAAGATATTCTCATAGAGTGTTATATGTATGTGAGTGTCACAGTGTTGTCAAGTGTGGTGGAATAAATTAAATTGTTTATCTGTCTGTTGTTGTTATGACTTACACTTCATCATACACATACCCTAGACATATAACGTAGTCATCACACTATTCCAGAATAATTCTGACTGAGATATATATATATATGTGGCAGCAAGTAAGGTTATCTATAATACACTACTCTTATTAGATATAGATACCATTCACAGCTGATCTCATTTTAGTAAAAAAAGTCCCCTAATAAATAAAATAAAAAAAAAACAAATCTAAAAAAAAACACATATAGAAAAAATGTACATTACTTTTTATTTTTTTATTTTTTTTTTTTAAAAAATTAATAGAAAGACTTTTTTAATTTTTGGGCGGGAGAGGGAGAAAAAAAAAAACATATTACCCCCGTTTTTTAAGAACTGCTGGGGGTAGGTTGATGACCAACCAGGACTTACAGCAAATCTCCCCCAACCACCCTTGCCCAACAAAAAAAAGAAAAAATCCCCAAATAAAATCGCATAAAAAAAAAAGCTAAGGTGTGTGTGGGGTTGTTGACGATTAGCCACAGACAACCCTAAACGATGCCTGTTGCGCTCCCCAAACCACCCGCACCCCACCTTGTGCCCCCCCACCGCCCCCCCCCGATGTACCCCCCCCCCCCCCTCCCCCTCTTACTTCACCTCCCCCCCGCCTTCCATCCCCGCCCACCCCCCCCCCCCCCCCGAATATACTAGGACCCCCCTCCCCTCCCCCCAGACCCAGCTTGTAAAAGTAAAAACGTTGATAAAAAAAAATGGTAACCAGCTCCACGACTCTAGTTCCCTCACTAGCACTAAACTGGGATCCCAACCTGTTTCCCCTGTCACACGCCTTATGATTGCAACAAAAATTTTGCTTCACTGACCATTCCCCCATGTCAAATCTCCCCGCCCCACCCAATCCCCCCCCCCCCCCCCCCCCTGGTGTTGGTTTAGGCCAAAACTTATGTCGATGTTGCTACCTCACACCAAAAAACCCAACTGCACCAAGAAAAATTTATTAAGGATCGTTTAGATCAGGGGTTGCAAATTTATTGTTTGGCTTATAGCAAGCCCTCTCAAGCACCAGACTTGTAGCCCCGGTAATTCAAGCAAGAAACAAAAGCCCTTATACAGATCAACATTTAATTCTACCGAACACCAGGACCATGTTATTCGTAGGACTTTCTGAATAATGCAATATAACAAAAACAAGGTCTAAGTGAAAAATCAATAGCTTAAATTAATAACACTTACCATAGGAAAAAAACATTGCGCCCAGCTGATCCACCCTCAAACTATCTCCACACTTTAATTTGCATATCGTCCAATGAGACTAGTGTTGGTATTGTTTTAGCATGAGGTGGCACATCTCAACATTGTAACACAGATTGCTACCATAAACCACTTACTGCTTTAAGAGCATTTCTGGAATTTTTTTGTGGGTTAGGCAAACCAACACTGGTGGCCCCTGCTCTCCTCGGGTGCGGAGGAAGAGAAAATATTATCTCAAGTGAAGCCCCCACCATTCCTATATGGCTACGCCATTCATGCGGTGACCCCACGGCATCACAGGCACGCTAAAACCCACCCCAGCAAAAGTTAATAAACACTATATCAAATTAAAAAACAAACGAAACTCTTTCATTGAATAAAGCCTGTTTATTATGAAGTGTAGTCGTGTGTGTATACCTTAAACTATTTATAACTCTTGGTTTTTATTTCTATTTTTTCCTCTCTCCTCTCTCTCTCTCTCTTCTCTCTCTCTCTCTCTCTCTCTAAAACATAAAAATGTCTCTTAAGTTTCTCTCGCCTCTCTCTCTCTTGCCTATCCATTTCTCCTATCTCTCCCTCTCTCTCTCTCTCTCTTTCCAACTTCTATTCAGACGTCTGATTGTTTACACCCGTTTACTTTATGTGTACCTAAACTTCTTTTGCAGTTTCCTACTCATAACAGATGGAATTCACTTCAACGCTACCCCCTGCATGGTATCTAATCGATTCTTTTAGTTCTTGTAAACGTAATCTAAAATAGGCACATATCTCAATTTCTCGGTCCACGCGAGAGCAGCAGATTTTCTCCTGTCGTGTATCTGTCCTCCAAAACTATAACCAACCCCGATACTCATACAACACCATATAGAATTGTTGGCCCAAGGGTGCCAGGGGCCCAAGATCCAGGAGAAATTATTGGTACAAACCACTACCCTCCGGGGACCACCAACGAACGCAGGGGGAAAGAACATGTGTGTCCGGTTGCAACAAGATCTTCAACGGACGTGACAAATTTTTTTTTTTTTTTCTAGCACGGGCATATCAAAAACACCCATTTCTATGCCTCATTTTCGTGTGACATTTGTGGAAAAAAGCCCTTTAAAACGTACTGGATAAGTTTACGTGTCCACATAAACCAACCAACATCAGACCACACCTCACAGAGTCCCTTCTCAGAAGCCAACAAAACCTCAGCTACAATACAGAATCCTGTAGCAACACGCGACACAACCTTTTGGCAACTTCCACACTTTCCTGCAGCGCACCCAACCCCAGCAATCTACAGAAGGACACCCCCTGTAAACACCAGCGAACCAATATCATCTCATCTGGGGCTGCAGCAATCATACCACAGCATATATTCCAACTTAACAAAGACAGAACTCAGCATCAGGGAACCTAATTGCAACAGGTCTACCATACCATCGTTCTCTTCAAATGCTGCAGGCCAGGACAAAGAAACGTCCAATGCCCAGTGTAACCAATAATCCCAATATCAAAAAAACCTCGGTCTGTCCTTCTGGAGGAAGACTTCGTTAGTTGCTCTACCCACATGATATTAGACAGAAAATATATTGACAACTGGAACGCAATCAAAAACACAATTAAAACAAAAAAAAACACAAATATCTGGGTCAACTTTCACGTTCTTTCACAATAAACCAAAGAACAGACTGGGCCAGGTCTTTCGCTCCCTGTCTTCACACAAACAGACAAAAAAATAATTTTCAAAAAATTAAAACTTACAGTTTTCAAGTCGTTTTTGAGACACAGAGAAACTCAAGGGGACCTCCTCGTTTCTTTCACGCCTCTCACTTAATTACGCTTGTGGTCTTAGAACCGCCTCACTTAGTCAACAACATTACATATTTCAATCTAAATGTTCTCTCATTACAACGACAACATTTTTAAACAGCACAGATAATCAGACCAAACATTGTTGGTTTTTATTCGTATCTACCATCTTGAAGACTTTCCAATCGGTTGTTTATTACAAGACATCCCCTCATTCATCACCGACAATCACCACATCCATACATTACAACACGATTCAAACTCAAAACCTTACAGTGATAACTTTTGCTTTTTTAGGTGTTTAGTCGTTTTTAGGGGTGGTGCCATTTCAGATGTTAGAAAACCCAGGCGCCGACTCGTCGATCAGTGGCAGTCACAGCAGGGACTAACGTCCTTCATCGATTTCCCTGGGGTTAGTTTAATTGATATTCCAGCCTTAGAAAAATGTTTTAATATAAATATTGACGTTTTCGAATTTGACGACGCGGAAAACCTGACACCCAAACTTAAAGGTAGTGATAGTTTTCCGGATACTTTGCGTCTTTTAATATTTAAAAGCCATTTTATGTATATAGATGATATTGATAGGACCGGTCATTCGTTTTTCGTGCCCGAAATGCCGCAAGTTGTGGCAGGAGTATTATCTACTGGAGCGCCATGAAAAGACATGTGCCGGCGCTAAGAGAAAGGAGAGATTTAAGGGTGGTGTCTATACCCCACCAGAGACCATTTGGGATATAATCGATGCGCAGGGAAAAGATGTCGATACAAAATTCGTCTTTCCCTATCGGGCCACGTTCGATTACGAATGTTATTTTGATAACGCTCTAGTGCCCAGTGGTAACACCACTACATACACAGCCAAACACGTCCCCCTGTCTTGCTCGGTGGCTTCTAACGTCCCCGGTTTTGAGGACCCCGTGTGTTTTATCACAACGGGTGATCCACAAGACTTGGTGAACAGAATGGCTGATTATCTGATCAAAATTCCCGAGGCCTCTTACGAGATTTTGCGTGCGTATTTTGACGATGTATACACACAACTTGAGGCTTTAGAGAACTTCGGTAATTCAGAAGGGCTGCTTGATAGGCTAGATAATTTTTTGCAGGAGCTACCAGTGTTAGGGTTCAATTCTGGCAAGTACGATGTCAACGTGATCAAACCCTATCTAATCAAATATTTCATGGGTGAAGAGTTCAAATTTTTAGTCAAGCGAAATAATAATTTTATGTGTATTGCCACTCTCGAGTTAAAGTTTTTAGATATAATCAATTACTTAGCCCCCGGTTTTAGCTATAGCAAGTATCTCGCGGCGTATAACGTTAAAGAAACTAAAGGATATTTTTGTTACGAGTACATAACATAGTTAGAAAAATTAGACGAAACGGCGCTACCACCCCACTCGGAATTTTTTTTTCCAAACTAAAAAATACAAATATTTCTACTGACGAGTACGCCGAATGTCAGAAGGTGTGGACCGATAACCACATGACCACGTTGTGTGACTTTCTCACATGGTACAATAACAAAGACGTAGTCCCCTTCTTAGCGGCGTTAGAACAACAAGTTAGTTTTTACGCGGACCTAGGCGTAGATATGTTCAAAGACGCGATTTCCGTGCCCGGTGTCACGTTACAATATCTATTCAAAACCCTCCCATCCAACGTCTCTTTTTCGTTATGCTGCGAGCGGGAGACAAATTTGCACCACACGTTGCGCCAAAACATAGTCGGGGGACCTTCAATAATCTTTCATAGGCTCCACGAACAAGGCAAAACGTGCATTAGAGGGGAGAAGATGGTGCGATGCATTAAAGGTTATGATGCCAACGCCCTTTATTTGTGGGCGCTAATGCAGAAAATGCCAACTGACTTTACTGACTTTCCCGTTAGACGATACAGGGAGGATGGTTTCAAGCACCACAAACTCCATAAATATACCGTGCAGTGCCGCGACTGGTTGAGTTGGGTCTCGCACACGAATAACGTGGTTTTGAAAACCCAGTTTAACGGTCGTGAGATGTCGTTGGGTTATAGGTACATTAGGGTAGACGGTTGGGACAAATACTCTCGTACCGCCTACCAGTTCCACGGCTGTCTGTTCCACGGCCATCCTGACTGCCCACTAACCACCGGCCGTGACGTTAACCCAGTCAACAAGAAACCTGTGATTGAATTGTACGCAAAGTCGCTGGAAATTGGTGATTATTTGAAGAACGAGTGCGACGTCAAATTGGTAGAAATGTGGGAATGGGAGTGGCAAACCTTGAAGAAAACCGAGCCATCAATCGGTCGTTTTCTGAGCGCCACCTTCCCTACCCGGAAACCATCTTACACCAAATGCCGGTACCCATTAACAGAAGACAATATTCTCGCTTCTGTGTTAGACGAGACCTTGTTTGGCCTAGTCGAGTGTGACATTCATGTCCCCGACTCCCTAAAAGAACACTTCTCTGAAATGACGCCCTTTATCAAAAACGTTGACGTCACGAGGGAAGATATTGGGTCTTTCATGCGGGAATACGCCGAGAAACACAAGCTCCTGACTACCCCCAGACGGACGTTGATCGGGAGTTATGTGGTCAAACAGATTCTGTTGGCGACACCTTTGCTTCGATGGTACCTGACCAAAGGTTTAAAAGTCACCTGTATTTACCAGGTAATTGAATATGCACCTGTGACGTGTTTTAAACAGTTTAGGGATACTGTTTCAAACGCACGTCGACAAGGTGATACAGATCCTGCCTACGCAATTACCAGCGAAACCATTAAATTGCTAGGTAACGCCGCCTATGGTAAAACGTTGACCAATAAGGCGAAGCATGTAGAGGTTTCGTACACGATGGAAGAGGGTACGTCTGAACTAATAAACTCTCCCCGATTTAGGAAAATGACGTTAGTGACGGACGACATTTTTGAAGTAGAAAGACTTAAAAAGACAATTAGTTGGAACCTGCCCGTGCAGATAGGTTTTTTCGTGTATCAGTACGCCAAACTACACATGTTAGAGTTTTACTATGACTGTCTAGATTAATTTGTAGATAGGTCAGATTTTCAGTTGTGTGAGACAGACACCGAAAGTCTTTACTTGGCCCTTAGTAGAGACAACTTAACGGACGTTGTTAAGCCCGCTATGCGACAGGAATTTTATAGCTCCTACCACCAGTGGTTCCCCGCGGAAGTATGCCCCGAACATAGACCCGTTTTCGTCGCTACTGAGGGTAAAACGCGCACCATTTGTCAGAAATGCCGCGATCAAAAATTATACGACAAACGCACACCGGGCCTTTTAAAATTAGAATACGAAGGCAGCGGGATGATTTTGCTGTGAAGCAAGACTTATCACTGTTTTGGTGATTATGACAAAACTACCACAAAAGGACTGAGCAAACACCACAACAAAATCGACAAAAACACATTCTTAGAAGTACTCAACACACAGCAAGCACAGGGTGGGAAAAATGTCGGGTTCAAAACACACAAATCCTCCATCTACACATACGAACAACACCGCAACGCCCTGTCTTACTTCTACATCAAACGACAGGTACATCCCGACAACGTCACCACATCACCCCTCAACATCTAAACTCTCTACACCAACCAAAAGCCATACATAAACTCCCTGCCCAAAATCTCTCTGCCACTATGTACACCACACAAAAGACACCTACATACAAATACCTAGACATATACAGCACATATACTCTCTGTCCTATTTTTTACGACGACAATGTGACGACACCCCTCAGGTCTGGCCTGCAGCTGTACTCCTGTGATATTATATTTATGTTTACCGGTGCAATGACAAGTTGTGATAATGTTATTTTGAAACCACACTATCTTTCCAATATAGATATATAAAATTTGTACCTTGTCACTATGTATTACCATATGTGCTCCCATATATTTTGTTACTACAAAACAGTATTGAATATAAAATAAACTATATTAACTAAAATTCATTTTTGTTACCTATATATATCTATATATATATATATATATATATATATATATATATATATATATATATATATATATATATATATATATATAACTGTTGTCTAAATATATCGTCTAACTGTTCGTATAACTGTTATAAAATATATATGTCTAAATATCGTATAACTGTTGTAAAATAACTGTTCTAAATATATGTCTATAAATATCGTTTTCTTGTTATCTAAATATATCGTCTTCCTATTGTCTCAAGTCTAAATATATCGTCTTCTTGTTGTGTAAATATATCGTCTTCTTGTTATCCCAATAAATATCGTCTTCTTGTTATCTAAATATATCGTCTTCTTGTTGTCTAAATATATCGTCTTCTTGTTATCTCAATAAATATCGTCTTCTTGTTATCTAAATATATCGTCTTCTTGTTGTCTAAAGATATCTTCCTATTGTCTAAATATAGCGTCTTCCTGTTATCTAAATAAACAACACCATTATCGAACTAATATATCTCTGCATAAAAGTCATGCTACTCCTGCAGCTCCTCCTGCCGCTCCTCCAGATTTTCCTTATACAAAAGTCATCGCGCCATCGGCTCCTCCATAGCTCCTCCATAGCGCCTCCATTTCTCCTCCATAGCTCCTCCATCGCTCCTCCAGAATACGCCTCGTTTCCTCCATGATATACTACTGATGCCCCTTATCAACCACTCTATTTTAACAGTCAAAGACTGGGTGACGCGCCAGACAATTGAGGGCAGTCCAAGAGGAATAAGATGGACTACATTTTCTACATTGGAAGATCTGGAATATGCAGATGCCATTGCACTACTAGCACATTCACATCAGCACATCCAGGAAAAAACGTAATAAACATGTCCAGCAGGTGGGCTTGAACATCAGTCTAAAGAAACATTGCTCAGTTGAACATAAATGTGTTTCATTAAAAAAAAAAGCTAAGCTGATTTAAGAGCATTATTTTGCATTTTTTGCCACTGTTGGAATGTTATGGCACTTTTTTGAAATTGTTCCTTAATTTTAAGACATTATTTGCTATTTTTGAGACATTACTTTGTATATTTGGGTATTATTCAATAAAAGTAGGCATTTTTTAGAGTTAAAATGTTCTTATCGTTTTTCTTTCACAATTTTCTCAACTTCACTGCTTTCTCTATGTTATGTAATAATTTTCCTTAAACCCCTGAAAACAAATGTTGCCTTAATATAACCAACAGCCCAATTATTCTGGTTTGTCAAAAAAAAGGCTAACTATAGGTATGTAAAAGAACAGGTTGCTACGATATTTCATTTAGGTGATATTCGAGCTTAATTGGACCAGATGGATTGGAATCTCTATGTCGATCGACTACATATATTAACAATAATTCGAAGACAAAACCTATTAACGATCGTACAAATAAAAAGGAGACATGGATGACAGTGATTCATAATCTGGTTGAACAGGACGAGCACGTTTTATGGACCATGCTGAGCACAGATTCCCCCATATCAGCGAGAGAAATGAAAATTAAGCCTGTAGTTTGCACTGTGCCCTCTCATACGTGAGCGCTCAGCGTATAAAAGCAAACGTTGGTTCTTTCAAAATCGTACCACTCGACTTCCGACTTCTGAAGCGGACAGACGTATTTTTGCTAAACTCAAAATACACAAGGCTGATACCTCCTGTTCAGGACGAGACACAGTGTAGAAATTCATCAAACTACTCAAGTTTTCAGATAAGTTGTTAAATGTTTTATCTATCTTTAGTATTAGCTTATTGCTGTTAGTTGTAGGTAACTAGGTAATTGGTAGCTAGAAGTATTATTATAAGGAATTCTATCAAATACGCTTGATAGACATAATAAATATAAGTGGCGATTCCTTTTTAGTTTGATTTAAGTATTAGCTTATTACATTTAATATCAAGTAATTGGTGACTAGTTAAGTATCGATTGGAATATAACTCAGGAATTTTACGGAAAAAAAAGAAATTAAATAGATCCAAGCGCCACGTGGCACTTACTTGTGTGAGATCTGCCAGCCATCTTTAAATGGTGATTTCATTTATAGTTTGATGCAAGAAATAGATTATTGCAGTTAATATTAAGTATTAAGGGACTGTTTAAACATTGCTATAAATATTTGTATAATTTAGGAATTGTAGTGAGGAAACAAATAAAATAAAATAAACCAAAAACCATAGATTACTAATAATAATATTCAACTATCAAAATATTTGCGTAGTTTAAGTAAAACAAATATATTAAAGTTTCCTTGGAAAATTCGATTTAACTGTTCAACAAGGTCTACTAGACAGGTTTAAAAGTGTTTCTTAAATAATAATAGTATAAAATTTAAAAAAAGAAAGGAGAAAGCAAGGATATATACATAACTTAAGATTAAAGCAGTGAGACTAAGGATAAACATTAAAGTTCATACAAAACCAAGCAAATAATAAAAAGAGTAGTAGCAAATTAAAAGACAGGGACAATGCCACCGATAACCAGGGCACAGTCCGGGGACATAAAAACGTTGGCCAAGACACCTGAAAAGGACAAAACACCAAACCTGACAGGAAAAAACAGGACCACGAACCCTGAAGTCAGAGACACGGAAATAAAGGACAGGATAGAGACAATAAGGGAAAAAATTGGAAGGAGGCTCAGAAGTAAAAACAACAATAAGCATAAACAATAAAGGTGAAAACTCAGGAACCAGGACAGCTAACAAAAAGATAGGACCCAGGGAAGATGGCAATCAGGACAACCAGAAAAACACAACCAAAAGTAGTCATGAAACCAGAGGAGAAAACAAAGAACTCCAACCGAAAGGAAACCCCCAAAAAAGTTAAAATTACACAAATAGCTGGAAAAGGAGCCACACTTCGATCTCTCCCGGACGACAAAGTCCTGGTCATCCTTGAAAAAGTAATTGATAAAAAAGCCATTGGCAAAATACAAAAACAAAACAGTGGAAAGTGCTAACACTAAATGAAACAGAAAAAAAAAACTTTACTACAAGAAATGCAGGAATAACCAAAATTGATCCAACTGGCCCACAACATCAAAATACAAATAGAAATTTCATAAGAAGTCAGAAGATGTGTTGTAAAAGGTATAAACCCAACTGAAATCCACTCGTGACTCATTTCAACGATACGGAGCACCTCGGTGTGATTCTGTTCATGTGTTAGGCTCCATCAGGTGTTGGTTAGCCTAGCGCAGAGTCAATAACCAACTGCTGTGAGTATTACTTGTGTGGACCAGAAGAGCTGTACCAGAACACTGAAGCTGAGTAAAATATATTTGAATAGTCACCAACCATTGTGTGTGGTCAAAAGGAAAGATCAAAAGTATAAGTGTTATGATTATAAACTGTTCTAAGTCAAGATTCAAGACAAGTGACATTTAGTTTTAAAGGAAATATGAAGGAACATTCTGTTTATTTTGAAGATTTCCACAAGAACTTTCCGTCTAATTAATAAATACAACTTCGCTTTTGAATAAGTGTGAAATTAATCTTTTATTTCATCCAATTTGATCATTTTTCATCATTCATAATTGCACAAGACGGAAACCAAAGATAGATCTACGTAATAAATGATTCAGTAATTGTAATCCTCTGACTTATCAATTTTATATTGTTGCACTTGAGTTTTTACTAAATTTTTGATTATCATAGTTTAGTTACATAGCAAATGTGCCATTTTAGGCTTTAACTTTAATCTGATAACTATCTGAAGTTGAGACCTTCACAGCCGTGACTATCCTGTGATACCAGTGCTCTTTTCTGACACTGGTACCATTCTCTTTCAGACATACTTCTTTTATGTTCTTTCAGTAACTACTACTGACCCCTATACTCATAAAAACCTTTCGCTACAGTAATTCTGAACTTATCAAATATAAACCTTTAGTTTGACATAGAAACAGTAAAAATATTTATTTATAATTTTATGTCTTTTGTGTGTGTATGTGTGAGTGTGTGTGTGTGAGTGCGTGTGTGTGTGTGTGTATGTGTGTGTGTGTGTGTGTGTGTGTGTGTGTGTGTGTGTGTGTGTGTGTGTGTGTGTGTGTGTGTGTGTGTGTGTGTGTGTGTGTGTGTGTGTGTGTGTGTGTGTGTGTGTGTGTTTTGTTTTTTAAATGAGGAATTATTTTGTTAACAACTGTGAACATTTAAATTGCATTGTTAAAGTGTCATTGTGCGTAAATGTGTCTTAGACTGCACGTTGTTTCTTAATACAATGTGTGCACAGAAACTAAACAAAATGAAGTATTTTTCTATAATTTTTAATTGTTTTGTTTACTGGATTTTTTTTTTTGTATAAAGAAGGTTTCCGTTTGACACTGTAACATGAAGGTTTCAGTTTGACACAGTAACATGAAGGTTTCAGTTTGACACAGTAACATGCAGTTTTCAGTTTGACACAGTAACATGAAGGTAACAATTTGACACAGTAACAGGAAATAAACGTTTGATTATATTTTTTAGGTTCATTTTGGTTTTGTATTATGTCGTTTATTTTCTTCTTTTAATAATACAAAATAATTTGAGTTCAGCTCAGAAACTAAAATAGAAAGTTTTTCTTTTAGGTCATTCTTTTATTTTATACGACATTTTTCCGTTTATTTTTTTCGGTCATAAATACATTTTTAATTGATAATTTTCTTGCAAATTTTAGGTCATAAAAATCCTAGCCCTACGTAGAATAGTTCTCTCGAGTATGGAAATAGAGAATGTCTGAGTTTAGACAGAATATGGATGGGAATGTGAAAATAGAGAAAGTTAAAGTCACTTATGGAAATATTGAGAGAAATAAGACTTCTGGAGAGAAGAGAGATATAATCAAATATCTTAGGTCTACTTCCCAGCCATACTCGGACTCTGTTTAAGATGTCATACCCTCGTCCGTCCTTCAATGCTAAATAGAATATTCTACTACAATAAGGAGTACAACGGCAAACATTAAGTGTCAGGGCTAATATAGTGAATTATGACCGCTTAGTACATAAAAATATATTTATTAAAGAAAGCACAGCATTGAACCAAACAAAAAACCTCCCCAATGCCTTCACTAGCTCTGAAGGGCTATTGAATGTATCAATATCACAACTAAAGAAAAATAACACAAGATATCCCTTAATCTCTCCAAACCACCAACACCCGTACACTTTCTCACTCCCAAGAAAATCATATTATAGGGGTTAAGCCGTAGTTTCGCAATGTAACGGACATTCCTTATGGTAATAATCCTTGTAAGTAAGTTACTTTCTCAGCTAGAAGAAAAAACACTACACTGTTCCACCTAAGTTGAAATTTTCAGTCTATGGTGATAAGCTCTTTCTGTAACAGTGTCATAATAAATCCTATGCATTCACAATTTCCTGTATCTGGACGCCACACTAGCAGGTGGAGGAAATTAAAACGAGTGCAAAAATATATTCACCCACTGATCCAAATCTATCTAAACGACGAGGAATTTTGCTGGTGAGCGAGTATCCATTAGGCGCGCTGGGGCACCTCTTATACTGGATAATGAAGACTTGAACAATAAAACGGGTGACGAGTGCAGGCAACTGACTTTTCCTCTCGGTCATTATGTCAGTAAACTCATAGGTAACAGGCTATCAGTGGGTCGGACAGTGTTGCTGAAACTGACTGTATGGCAAAAGCGACAGCCCGTATTGGTTAAGACGATGGTTAACTGCAACTGGCGGCAATATGTGATGTAGGTACATAATCCAGGACGCAAGGCTACTGCTTACGTGTAGGTTAAAAAAATCAATGTATGGTGGTGTACTCCAAATAGCACGAGTAATGTGTTCTTCACAAGTTCTGGCTATCGACGAAACCGTTCTTTTTGCCGGCTCGTATACTCCGAGTTAACTAACTGCTAATGGATCGGAGAGTGTTGCCAAAAATGACTGGATGGGAAAGCCGACAGCCCGCATGTGCTGGAGCAATAAACACATTCATCAATCGACTGTGGTTAAGTAATCCGCATAGCGACCTTATAACTGAAACATGGCAGTATGACGTAGACTGTCTGGTGATATTTATTATTGGAAATTGTAATCCCCTAACAGCAGCAAATCACATCAGGAAGCACAAAACAAATACTGACCAATGCTCTGAAAATATACAGCAATTCAAAAATCTCGTTAACCGCTGTAATAGCCATCCTCCCGTTGCTTACAAAGCACCTTCCAACTCTCATTCTCTCTCTCTCTCTCTCTCTCTCTCTCTCTCTCTCTCTCTCTCTCTCTCTCTCTCTCTCTCTCTGTTTTTCGCCCCAAATCAAAACAAGCCCTTCTCTCACTTGCTCTCGTTGATTTAGTTAGCCTAATAGTTCACACAGGTAAATCCAGCCACATGTTCGCTTGGCCAGCGTGTCTGCTCGCGCAAGGCTGAATGCGACCCACAGTGAACATATCTGCACACACACACGCACACATACACACCTAGTCTCAACACTATAGTAAAAAGTGCCCACGCTGTTTAATTACCACGCTGACTGAGTAACCCAAATAGTGTTGAGCGTATACTCAATATGTATCAAATACTCGTAGCAAATAAAAAAACTCTTTACAGCAATATTCTACTCACAAACAAGTGTCAGAAAAGCTTGTAAAAATTAACTGTGCACCGACTCACTCTTTCTGACTGGCTAACACTTAGTGGTGATTTATAGTGGCTCACTTAATAAACTTCAGAGCATCCCGGTAACGAAAATATTTTACCTTGAAAAGAAAACGAATGTGTATATATTTAACATGAATTAAAGTAACACGGGATTTCTTTTCTATTAGATTAAGTTAAAACCCCAAGGAATTAAACAAGTAAATGAGCTTACCGAATAAAGAATGAATTCATACACTAACAACTGTTATAAGCCCTGCGCAGAAGTTTCACTTTGTTTAGTGGCAGAATCCCTCTTGAGACAGTGGTACAGAGTGATATAAACCTCTTGCTTAAATAGCAAGGTAGAGTCTGCAGGTTGCGTTTGCACGTGTATTAGATGAAACAAATTCAGAAGTAAGACCTATGAGAGACATTCCCCGGGCGACTCAAGATACAAGAAAAAGACGTAATTTGAAGCAACGCTGGCGGTTGTACGAGCGACTGGGGCTCGCTGGACGAGACGAGGGCTGCGCACATAAAAGGGTAGACGTTTTTCTCGTATCCACGGATTCTCTGTAACACAAAGAAACAGGGAAATAGCCGTTCTCGACAAGGAAGGTAGAATAAAAGAACCTATAGCTAGTTGCCGCTGTCCACGTGTAAAGGGGTGGAATTAGCCTATCTAACGTAAGGTTGACATGACCAATGTCCGATCTACCGCTATTGGGAGCTATACGACAAAAAATGGGCGTGGACAAAAGTTATGAACAAGATACGGCAGACCACTCGGCCAAAAGTGACAGACATTTCAATCAAATCATGACAATACTGTGAAATTTGAAACTTTACTGGATTATGTAATGACGTGCAGTGTTAATCCGTGGCTAACAAGATGGATTTGTAATTACGCTTGAAAACATAGACATCAGAACATATGCGCATTTCTCCGGTACCACCCCCAAGGTTCTCCACTATCACCGGTGCTGTTTAACATCTACACTGCAAGAGTAGCCTCCATTCCGCTAACTTGGCTGTGACAAACAATGTCTTAAGCAGATGACATACTTATTTATAGAACTGGCTCTGACCGATAGGAAATGGTCAATGGGATACACAGGACACTACTGATTAATTCAATTTATTTAACAAATAACTATAGCTAATAGTTAACTAATCCTACTAACCACTAATTAATAGTAAAACAAATTAAATATTACTAAAAGTAAACTACAGGTAAATACGATTAAAGGGAGATGTTACTTATTTGGAATATGGTTTTTGAAAATGATAATAGGTAAGCTGGTTCACTCCGGACAAAAGAAAACCTTCTCATTTTTTTTAAATCTTTTTTTCTTTTTATTTCTCAAAAGTGACGTTGTTTGCAATACATGTAAAAAATTGAGTCATAAAAATTTTGAAGAAATGTAACTGCAAATACAAGGACAAAGAAACATGCGTTGGTAGAAGCCCCAGCATACACACACACATACATAAGTATAAACATACATATATACGCTACTAATACTTCTTTTTACTTTTAACCCATCTAATGTTGCAATATCTACACAAGTTAATAGTGCTTGTTTTTACCTAAAAAAAACTAAGTGGAATGATTTAAGTGTTTAGTTTTCTGTTTGAATATATTGTAGAAAAAGTTCTGAGTTAAAAATCCTTTGTTCATAGACGGCTTTATTTCTGCAAACTCATACTGGATGTCTATATTCTGCCAAAAGTAGAGGTAACTGAACTTTAATGCATTGAGTAATTTTGGGAAAGATGTTGAGCATACCTGCTTTATACAAAACTACTTCTGTTGTTGTATTTTTTGTAATGTCGGTTCAAAGTGTTCAAAGTTTGTGTGACTGTATTAAATAATGAAGGAAACCTGAGTCCTGTGGATAGTAAATAAATAAGGAAATAAATAAATAAAGGAAATTAACAGGTACTCGTTGGACATAAAGGGTGGCACTAGACAACAGAAAAGACAATATGAGTGATAGGCTTACCGGGAATCGAACCTATGACTAACCTGACGTCGCCATCGCCTTGCTGTGACAGTACATCGTGAATGGACGCTGAGCCAATTTCGCACCCCAAAAAAGTCCATTATTGGCTGAGGTCATTCTCGTGACACTCACACAACTGTAATAGAGGACCCGTGGACGACCCAGACAGTTTTAAAGATGCAATCACGAATATAACTTTCCTATCTGCAAGTATAGACCAAATAAAGGCCGAAATACTTGTGTCCAGTAATGTGTAACTTCAACCTACCCGTCTATTCTTTGTTATTCGTCTTCCACTACACAAATAAATACTTATTTATTTGTGTCACTGTATTACAATTACAGATAATGCGTTCCTCTGCCTCTTTGGCGTTCAATCTTCAAAGTATACTCACATACTGCTTACTTAGTCGTTCCTCTTCTACCGTGAGGTGTAGAGATTTGGAAGAGAGAGTGTCATACTATCCTATAGGCTGTATTCCTCCTGGCCTCGTTCCATTCTATTGCTCGGTCCTTCAGAGATGGTCTATTGTTGTCCTCCCAGCGGACTCCTGGAGGTCTGAATCCCTGGCTCATAATTTGACAGATCTGGCTTATGTGGGTTGTAGTCGTTGCCTGTGACTCGCATCCAAACGAGTTTACGTTTGGATTAATCTGTATTTTTATTTAGATAGCTAGATAGATAGATAGATAGATAGATAGATAGATAGATAGATAGATAGATAGATAGATAGATAGATAGATAGATAGATAGATAAATAGATAGATAGATAGATAAATATATATATATATATATATATATATATATATATATATATATATATATATATATATATATATATATATATATAAAGACAAATAGATAGATAGATATGTGGCTGTTGAGAGTATTAGAGGTTCGGACCACTGCCCTTTCAGTAGATAGTATGTTGTAAGGTAAATACGAAAAACTTCCTTCTCTCAGACTGACTCTACATTTTTCTCATGCCCACTGTTGATCAATCGAATTCACCCGAAAAACAGCAGTGAAGATA
This sequence comes from Oreohelix idahoensis, assembly GCA_024509875.1. Classification (NCBI taxonomy): domain Eukaryota; kingdom Metazoa; phylum Mollusca; class Gastropoda; order Stylommatophora; family Oreohelicidae; genus Oreohelix; species Oreohelix idahoensis. Next base: position 48,777 of record JAMPIV010015111.1, on the reverse strand, counting down.
TCAGATGTCGAACTTTATTAACATAAGTTGATAAATGGGTAAAAATGGTATGCCCAACCTTCCTCTTCAAGGTTGGCAGTCTTGTATAATAAAAGCTTCAGTTTCAAACAATCTCAGTATCCTTTTTTCACGTACATTTGCTTTGTCTTCTTGCTACTGCTTGTTCCAGCTATCAAAATGTCCTCTAATTCTTCAGGCGAAACCTCTTGTCTCTCTTCTGTACTGACTGTTTTTTCTACGTTTTTTTTTCCATATCTCTTGGTATATCTCTCTGAGAGAAAACTGGCCTTACCGCCAGGACTGTCACTTTGCCAAGACTACTTCTATTTTTCTTTATGCTTCTCACCTTGTCTGCTGAGCTACACATGCTAGTAATAGATCAAAATTGTTCAACATACCTGGTTTTGTTTTTTTATAGAAATACACTTTTTCCTTTCACAACCATTTTGTCCTCAGAAAAGATGCTATCACAAAAATACTGTCGTACACCAATTTATGATAAGTAATGTACTGAGCGGTTTCTATCACTCTTTAACTCACAGCACATTTTTTTGCTGACCACCTACGCTGAGCGCGTTTACCCACACAAGTCTTACGCTGAGCGCGTTCGACACCTAACTTTAACACTTGGGAGAAAACCCTTTTCTCTACCTACGCCTAGCGCGTCTCAGTCTCAACTGCCTAATCCCCGTTCTAACATTTCTTGGTTCACCCCTAAAATGTGTTCACACATCCCAATTTTCCCGTGCGTACTTTTTTCCTCAACTCACTAAAACCTGCTAGGGACTTAATTCTATGTTATCTCCCTTTGCTGATTTAACTGAATACCATACTCTCTTCTTTAAAGCTTACTACCAAATCATTACATGCTAATTTTCTCAACCATAATTGAGAACTCACTAAATCTGCTTAACCCTAATTCAACACTTTCATCTACCAACCGTAATATGCGGAGTTTCCTTCCTTTTCTCAAAGCATTCCTTCACTCCTTTTATCTCCCTTCAACTAAGACAAATAGTCTGTATCCAACTCCACTCATATTTCCTAAACCACTTTTCTATACTATTTTACTTTACTAAAACCAAACCACCGTTCACAGATAGACAGACAGACAGACAGACAGACAGGCAGGCAGGCATGCAGGCAGACAGGCAGACAGGCAGACAGACAGACAGACAGATAGACAGATAGACATATAGACATATAGATAGATAGATAGATAGATAGATAGATAGATAGATAGATAGATAGATAGATAGATAGATAGATAGATAGATAGATAGATAGATAGATAGATAGATAGATAGATAGATAGATAGATAGATAGATAGATAGATAGATAGATAGATAGATAGATAGATAGATAGATAGATAGATGATTTACGTGTTTTGCTTTCAGTGTGAATATATGTAGAAAACGTTTTGAGTTAAAAATCCTTTGTTCATAGACGGCTTTTTTTCTGCAAATTCAAACTAGATGTCTATATTCTGCCAAAAGTGTAAGTAACTGAACTTTAATGCATGGAGTAGTTTTGGGAAAGACGTTGAGCATAAGTGCTTTATACATAACTACTTCTGTTGTTGTATTTTTTGTAATGTCTGTTTCAAAGAAATCAAAGTTTGTGTCACTGTATTACAATTACAGACCATGCGTTCCTCTGTCTCTTTGGCGTTCAGTCTTCAAGGTTTACTTACTACTATTGACTTAGTCGTTCCTCTTCTACTGTGAGGTGTAGAGGTTAAGAAAAGCGAGTGCCATACTATCCTATTGGGTGTCTTCCTCCTAGCCTGGTTCAATTCTAGCGATCGGTCCTTCAGAGATTGACTAATGCTGTCCTTCTAACGGACTTTTGGAGGTCTGGGTCCCTGGCTCTTAGTTTCCCAACTTGTCGGGGTGGCCGATCTTCTCCCTATCGGAGACATGGCCAAACTATCTTAGTTGGACCTGTTCTACTTGGGTCTGCAGGGGTTGGGTTTTTAGGCCATTATGTATCGTCTGACTTGTCCATGTTTGTTGAAGTTTTTGTGGTAAAACGTTTTTTTTGCGGGTTGGGGTAACCATCCTGTGATAAAATTACATTGATACACCGATAAAATTATTATATGTAAGTATAAAGTTAAGATAAGGTAGGGATAAAAATAGTTAGGTTGTGACGCGTCTTCTTCCCCCACGCCAGTCATCGCGCTGAATTTTGCAATACAGAAACGTAGTGTAAGAGTACTATCGATTGCCGGTGACCTTGGAACTATTGGTAACAATTTTGACAGAATAAGCCTTGTTTCGGACCAAAAGAGGGAAGAATAAAATGTATTTTTAGACTGCGCTTTTTGACACTAGTTGGTCTGAAACACACAACATTGTAGGAAACGCTGGCGATATTTTTAGCGGCAGAGGGAAAAATACGCCATAACACCAAAAATTGTTCGTTCCATAGTCATGCAGTTTGGCATATAACCACACACTCGGCCCTCCTTTCTTGCAAAATGGTACATTTTATGACGTCACAGACTTGTTGTTTCGTTTTGAAAAACGCAAAAGCGGGAAAGGGATGTCGTGTTTATGTAATAGTAGAGATTGAAACTAAAGATAGAAAATATATGGAATTCTTTATTTCCAGGAATACGACCCAAAAAATTTGATAGCTTATCTTCTCCTGAGAAATATTATGTTTAAAAATACAAAACCCTCCAGATAATAAGGAAGTTATTGACAAAATACTGTATCGGTTAGTGCAAACAGACCAACAGACGCTCGTCCCTGCATTCACTAACGGTTACTTTTTGGACGCGTTAGGGGAAATGAAGCAAGCAAGGGTACATGTAATCTGATCTGTAGAAAGAGGGAGAGATATTATGGGATGGCCCTAAAACTAAATATATTTAGCAGTGGAAAGTCAAGAGAGGAGTGAGAGGAAGACTTGTTAGGCCAAAAAGCAAGTCTGTTTTTAACTTTTAATGCCAAAATGTGACCGACGTACATTTGAAATTGGGCTGTAATTTTGACTTTATTTTCAAATTCAAGTTGAAAAGCTTAGTAGTAGATTCTCATTGGCCAACGCATTTTATAATATGAAAAAACTTAGCAGGCTGGACGCCATTTGCCTAAGAAACTGTCCAGTGTCAGGACGATGTACTAATGTAAAGAAATTAAATAGTATATTAATTCAATACAAGATTCCTAGTCACGCAAGCAGCAGTGCTGAATCTGTGCCAGTCATCGTTCCTGTATTTATTTCTTGAATCTGTGGGTTTGTACTGGCACTGTGCTAGTGCCAGCTTCTTAAAAAAATAACCAGCAGTTCTGTTGAAGTTGCTGTCGTGGTGTATGACTTGTAGTCTTGGTCCAAGTTTCTGCCAAGATTACTGCAGACAGATCAAGTCAGTGGCAGTGGGCCGCACATTCAACTATCAACTAACGTCCCGGGCCAGATAGGTACAACAGCCCTGGTCCGGAACTTTTCATCAACAAGCCACCAAAGTAAAAACACTGTTTGACATAAAAATCAATAAAGAGCATAAACTCGAACAGAATAGGTATAAATCAAGATCGGGTGTGATGAACACATCCCGACCAGCACCCCAGTAACAGTGTAGTGAGAATAAATTAGATCAACATCCTTAAGTATAAATTCTATAATGTGTATGGACCGATTGTCCATTTAGTTAATTAAAATTTCCTCTATATATATATATATATATATATATATATATATATATATATATATATATATATATATATATTATATTATATATATATTATATATATATATATATATATATAAATTGATTACATTTTGAAATTGATAGTCCTAAACAAAAGAATATCTCGTTCAGGACTAAATAAAATTGAAAAAAATTATTAACTATCAAAATTTTAACCCAAGTGTTAATTTTTGTTGATCATAGAATTAAATATGTGTTTGTGTGTGTGTATGTGTTTAAGTATTGAATTAATACCACACCACATGTTCATAACCCTAGACAGTAGACGTAGCTATCAGACATACTACTCAAATAAAAGTCTGAGTGAGATCATAAGGTGGTAGCAGAAAGGTTCTCTGATAACTCACTCTAATCTTAGATATTCAGGGACCTTTACAGCTGACCTCACTCAGTACAATAGGAATACAATAACACCAATCATAACATCAAAAACCCACCACATACATGGGTAGCTCGCTAACGGGATTTAAAATTAGCAAAATAAATGAGATTCAATAAAATAAAAAGGGAAGTACTTTTAGTGGAGAAATAGTTGATGAAGTGTCACGGCCAGTAATTAGTTAATAAATTAGTCAGTGTTGATACCTTGTTAATTAGAGTTTGAAATTTGCCTTAGAACATTGTTAACATTGATATTATGGTAGACTTGGCAAAGTTCAGATTTGCTGCTGTGCTGGCTGCAAAAGAGATGGGTATGGCTTTGGTTCAATATGTGACATCAGAGTGTGATAAATTTATTAAATTAGAACAAGATAAAGAAATAAAAAGGTTGCAGATGGAAGCTGACAAAGAGGCTAGGGCATTGGAGGCGGATAAGGAGGCTGAAATTAAGCGGCTCCAATTGGAAGAGAAAAAGGCCGAAAGGGAAGCAAAGGAAAGAAGACTGGCTGCTGAAAGGGAAGCAGAAGACAAAAGATTACAAAGAGAGCATTAAGGAAGTTGGAATTACAAGGTCATGCTCCTGAAGGTGGTAACAGCCCGTCTACCTCCGATGACACTGCTAGTCAGGGAGCCTCAACCTCAGCAATGGGATTCCATTTAGACCATTTTGTAGAGAGGGATGATGACATTGACTCATTTTTGAGCAGATTTGAGGTTTTAGCTACCACCTATGGGTTAGAGAAAGAAAGGTGGAGTTTAAAGTTATCTAAGGGTCTTAGGGGAACATCTTATGAAGTGTTTGCAAAGATGAGTAAAGACGACCAAAACAATTATGACATGCTAAAGCAGGCTCTGTTATTAAGGTATGAAAAGAATGGAGAATTTTACAGGAAAAAGTTTAGAAATGCCAAGCTACGGGCGGGGAGACCTATCACCAGTTCTCTGCACGTTTAGAGACCTACTTGGAGAAATGGACTGCTCTGGGGAAAACCCAAGATCTTAAAGAAATGATCCTTATTGAGCAATTGAGAGAGTCCATGGCTCCAAACTTGAGAAAGTTTCTCATGGAACAAGGTGCAGAGAGGTTGGGTGAGTTACTTAATGTCGCTGAAAGGTATCAGGCGGCCCAGGGAGAGGTAGCTGGTGCCAAAAAGAAACATGCAGAAAATTACAAGGCCCCACAAAACTCTAATAAATTTGACAACAAAGGTAAGCAAAACTTTGGTAGGCCACGAAATGACTTTAGAAATAAAAACCCACAGTTCAATGACAGAAGATATGATGAAAGAAAACCTTTTCATCAAGGTAGATTATACTGTAAATGGTGTAGGAGGGAAGAACATGACACCAAAGTTTGTACTAAGAAACCTTCTGGGTTTGCTGCTATGAAGACGGGGAACAAGGGAGTAAAGGACAAACCTACTGGACAGCAGGAACCTTATCACCCCCGAGTGTGTGAGGATGTAGTCTGTAATGGGGTCACCATTAGGTGCCTTTATGATACAGGTTTAGATTTTGATTCTGTCGTGAGTTCGCACTTGGTGATCCCAGATCAGTATACCACAGAAACAGTGGAGATACAAGGAGCGACCAAGGACATACCACTCATGACACTTCCCATTGCAAGGATAACAGTGAAAACTCGCTATGTGGAAGGAGTAATCAGAGCAGCAGTGATAGACGCACCCATCTACCCTCTGATATTGGGGTGTCGTTATGTCTTCTTGGGGAATCCCAAGAGACCTGTGGTCATTGCAACAGTGCAGCCCCGATCACAATCCAAGAAGGAAGAAGATGAACCTATAAATACTCATCCAGAGGAGATGAGGAAGGCACAGACTGAGGATAGGTCACTCAAGCCGTGTTTTAAAAAAATTGCCCAAATGTCACACACCTCCAACCAAGGGAGATTATTATATGAAGAACAAATTGTTATATAGGAAGACCGGAACTGGATCCAATGGTCACGGACAGTTGGTACTTCGCAAGGCATATAGGGCAGATGTAATAAAGAGCTTACATGTTGGAAAAGATGGGGACCACGAGATAGTAGGTACCATCCGCCAAAAGGTTTCTCAAAAATATTATTGGCCAGACGTAAAGATAGTTATTGAGAATTTTGTAGAAGCCTGCGGTATATTTCATGAGGGAACACCCACACGTGGGGAAATTGATCAGGACCTAGAAACGCCACGGGGCAAACTTAGGCCTGAAAATAAAAATAATTTTAATAATGTAGACAAAGTGGAATGGGAACCCCCTTTTCACACACAGTCTTCACTTGAATGAGTTAGAATGGCAACTCTGTGTCGAATACAAACAGTGGTTTTACCCCAGAATAAGCCGACAATCCCTCGGTTGGAATTATGTGAACTGGAGGAAAATAAAAGGGAGAGAAGATCTCTCACAATGAAAGTAAAGTGGGGAGAAAAACCCCGGAAAAGAATTGGAAGTGGACGATTTGTGAGTGATGATACAAGGAAGAAACTTCCTCACTATAAGGCTTCCAATGTTAGGGACCATACAGGTGCCATGCAAAATAAGTCAGCAAAAGTAAAGGTCCATATGTAACCTTGTTGAGGACATGGACAGATGAGAAGGCAGAAGAGACTGTTACCTCATCATATCAATATGTGAACGAGCTGACCACTCGTCAAAAAACTGGCTGGAAACTTGCTAATGATAATTTGAGACAAGCCAGGAAAAAACATGCTGCTTATTTCAATAAGAAAGCAAAGGATAGAGAATTATTTGTGGGAGAGAAGGTGCTACTTCTACTACCCGGCAGCAGTAACAAAATACAAATTGGATGGAAAGGTCCATATACAGTTCTAGAGAAGGTGTCTAGAACAAATTATAAAATCGACAAGAAGGGGAAAGAGAAAATATATCATGTGAAACTTCTAAAGAAGTATGGGACAGGCAAATCCAGGAAAAAACACATTTAATGACCTTGTCGATAGCAACGGGAATGAAATATGAACCACTTGCCTCTCATGAGTACCCCCTAAAAACATGTGAGACCCCTGCACATGTAAAAGTCAGTAAACACTTGACGAAAAAACAGAGGGAGCAGGTTCAAAAGGTTCTGACTGATCATACGGACGTGTTAACGGACAAAGCGGGGCACACGAATTTGTTGGAATATGATATGAAACTAGTAGACCCAACACCGATCTGTATGAGAGCCTATACTATCCCGTTTGCAAAGGAGAAAGCTTTGAAGGAGGAGAATGAGTATCTGTTGAAAGAAGGGATTATTTCTCACAGTGAATCTCGGTATAGCTCTAGTGTGGTTTTGCTGAGAAAACCCTCTGGGGAACATCGTCTGTGCATAGATTACAGGAAACTGAATGCTGTCACAGAAAATCAGGTGGATCCATTACCTGATACTACTCAACTATTTGCCGGGCTGAACAAAGCAAAATATTTTTCTAAGGTGGATCTTAGCAAAGGCTATTATCAAATTCCAGTAAAGCTTGAGGTTCGACGTTATTTAGCGTTTAGCACTTCGGAAGGACATTATGAATTCAACATGTTGCCGTTTGGGTTGAAAAATGCTCCTAGTGTGTTTTCTAGGATGGTGCGAAAATTGTTGGATCCACTGAAAAACCCATGCATCACGAATTTTATGGATGATATCCTCATTGATACGGAAACATTTGAGGAAGACATTAACTCTTTGACTATGCTGTTTGGTAGACTAAGAGACGCTAACTTGATGGCTAGACCAACAAAATGTTGTATCGGGTGTAAAGAATTGGAATTCTTGGGACATACTGTATATCAGGGTAACATGACCCCTGATCCCAAGAACCTTGAGAAATTGCAGAGTGCACCTAGGCCACAAACAAAAAAAAGATGTGAGATCTTTTGTGTCGTTGTGTGGATTTTATCAAAAATATATCAACAATTTTAACTCTATTTGTGCTCCTCTGACTGAGTTAACTCGCAAGGGAAATCCTGATAGAATTGTTTGGTCAGCCCAGTGTGAATTAGCATACTAGGAATTAAAGCCTATCCTAAAATTGCCTGATTTGACTCAGGAATTCGTGATAAGAACGGACGCAAGCAATGTTGGCCTGGGGGCCAATTTGTTACAAAAGTCCTCTTCACAAGAGGAGGAATTGAACCCAGTCGCGTTTGCAAGCCGCAAGTTGAACAAAGCGGAGCAAAACAATTCAACAAGCGAAAAAGAATGTTTAGCTTTGATCTGGGCGATACGAAAGTTCCAGATCTATCTATATGGTAGAACATTGGTGTTCCAAACGGTTCATCAACCCCTCGTATTCTTATCACAGGCCAAGCAGGAAAATGCTCGTTTATTACGATGGTCGTTGCTCCTACAGCCATATTCATTCACTATTGAATATATCCCTGGGTCACAGAATGTGGGTGCAGATTTCCTCAGTAGGCATCCCTGTGATCAAAATCAGAATATTCCCAAGGCCTAAAGAGCAAATTTGATCTATGTGTATCACTGTTTTTGAACTTGCATCAGTGCATGTTCTCAAGTGGGGAAATGTGTGATAAAATTACATTGATACACCGATAAAATTATTATTTGTAAGTATAAAGTTAAGATAAGGTAGGGATAAAAATAGTTAGGTTGTGACGCGTCTTCTTCCCCCACGCCAGTCATCGCGCTGAATTTTGCAAGACAGAAACGTAGTGTAAGGGTACTATCGTTTGCCAGTGACCTTGGAACTATTGGTAACAATTTTGACAGAATGAGCCTTGTTTCGGACCAAAAGAGGGAAGAGGAAAATGTATTTTTAGACTGCGCCTTTTGACACTAGTTGGTCTGAAAAACACAACATTGTAGGAAACGCGGGCGATATTGTTAGCGGCAGAGGGAAAAATACGCCATAACACCAAAAATTGTTCGTTCCATAGTCATGCAGTTCCGCAATTAACCACACACTCAGCCCCCCTTTCTTGCAAAATGGTACATTTTATGACGTCACAGACTTGTTGTTTCGTTTTGAAAAACGCAAAAGCGGGAAAGGGATGGCGTGTTTATGTAATAGTAGAAATTGAAACTAAAGATAGAAAATATATGGAATTCTTTAATTGCAGGAATGCGACCCAAAAAGTTTGATAGCTTATCTTCTCCTGAGAAATAATACGTTTAAAAATACAAAATCCTCCAGATAATAAGGAAGTTATTGACAAAATACTGTATCGGTTAGTGCAGACAGACCAACAGACGCTCTTCCCTGCATTCACTAACGGTTACTTTTTGGACGCGTTAGGGGAAATGAAGCAAGCAAGGGTACATGTAATCTGATTGAGGGGGGGGGGGGGGGGGGAAAGGGGGGGGGATATTATGGGATGGCCCTAAAACTAAATATATTTAGCAGTGGAAAGTCAAGAAGGGAGTGAGAGGAAGACTTGTTAGGCCAAAAAAGCAAGTCTGTGTTTAACTTTTAATGCCAAAATGTGACCGACGTACATTTGAAATTGGGCTGTAATTTTGACTTTATTTTGAAATTCAAATTGAAAAGCTTAGTAGTAAATTCTCATTGGCCAACGCATTTTATAATATGAAAAAACTTAGCAGGCTGGACGACATTTGCCTAAGAAACTGTCCAGTGTCAGGACGATGTACTAATGTAAAGAAATTAAATACTATATTAATTCAATACAAGATTCCTAGTCACGCAAGCAGCAGTGCTGATTCTGTGCCAGTCATCATTCCTGTATTTATTTCTTGAATCTGTGGGTTTGTACTGGCACTGTGCTAGTGCCAGCTTCTTAAAAAAATAACCAGCAGTTCTGTTGAAGTTGCTGTCGTGGTGTATGACTTGTAGTCTTGGTCCAAGTTGCTGCCAAGATTACTGCAGACAGATCAAGTCAGTGGCAGTGGGCCGCACATTCAACTATCAACTAACGTCCCGGGCCAGATAGGTACAACAGCCCTGGTCCGGAACTCTTCATCAACAAGCCAGCAAAGTAGAAACACTGTTTGACATTAAAATCAATAAAGAGCATAAACTCGAACAGAATAGGTATAAATCAAGATCGGGTGTGATGAACACATCCCGACCAGCACTCCAGTAACAGTGTAGTGAGAATAAATTAGATCAACATCCTTAAGTATAAATTCTATATAATGTATGGACCGATTGTCCTTTTAGTTAATTAAAATTTCCTATATATATATATATATATATATATATATAAATTGATTACATTTTGAAATTGACAGTCCTGAACAAAAGAATATCTCGTTGAGGACTAAATAAAATTGAAAAAAAAAAGTATTAACTATCAAAATTTTAACCCAAGTGTTAGTTCAGTTGATCATAGAATTAAACATTTGTTTGTGTGTGTATGTGTTTAAGTATTGAATTAATACCACACCATATGTTCATAACCCTAGACAGTAGACGAAGCTATCAGACATACTAGTCAAAAATAAGTCTGAGTGAGATCGTAAGGTGGTAGCAGAAAGGTTCTCTGATAACTCACTCTAATCTTAGATATTCAGGGACCTTCACAGCCGACCTCACTCAGTACAATAGGAATACAATAACACCAATCATAACATCAAAAACCCACCACTCATCCCCATGCCTAAATCTAGTCCAACACGAAATATGAATCTTCAACTCAAATGTGAAGTCAGTCCTATTGTATGGCTCTGAGACATGGAGAACTACAAAAACAACAACCAAAAAGCTACAAACTTTTATAAACGTGTGCTTGCGTAGAATAGATGGACTGAAATGTTATGACAAAGTCACAAATGTAGAATTGATGAGAAGAACCAGACAAGTGCCAGTGGAACAAGAGTTGAGAAGAAGACACTGGCGACGGATAGGACACGCATTGAGGAAACCTATTGATAGCAATACAAGGCAGTCCTTGTTCTGGAATCCACACGGAAAAAGAGGCAGAGGTAGACTAAAAAACACATGGAGAAGAGAACTGGAATCAGAAGGGAAAATGATGAGGAAAACATGGAAAGAACATGAGCGGATGGCACATGACAAGAAGACTTGGCATGTGTTTGCTTAAGGCCTATGCTCCTTGGGGAGCTAAAGTGTATTGATTGATGTATCGTCTGGTTGTGGACCGTGTCTCTTTTTGTTACTTCAGTCACCTTCCTCAGATACCTCATTCCTGAGGCTTGGATCTGGCTTCTGTGGGTGGTAGTCGTTGTCTGTGTCTCGCATCCAAACGAGTTAACATTTGGATTAATCTGTATTTTTATTTCTTTCTCTATGAATGAAGGGTGTTGAGTTATATAATAATGTGCACATCTTCTCACCGTCAACTGTAACGGAATTGGTAACGCATTATCTATTATTTTCTTCTTTCCTTCTATTATTTTGCCGTTATATCCTGTTAACCAAAACGGTTATTTGTTTAATAATAATCTTGTAATTTAATTTAATTAAATTTTAAGAAAATTTGAGAATAACTCAGGGACTTTGCATCAATGTGCAGTAGTGGTTCAACACACCGGTGATGCACTTTTGATATGATGACTAGGGCATAATACTATAATAGATATTGATAATTAAATATAAATTTATGGTCTGCATTGAATATGTGGGGACAGAACATATTTTATATGTTCATTAGTTAATTTTTCCCCAGTACTACATTCTGACTTAGCACATATAATTTAAATTAAAGTAAAATAATTATATTGGGAGAACAATATACTCATTGTATAATTATTAAATACTAATATTAAGTGCATGATATAATTTCAGCATATTAAATAAAATAAATTTATCATAACCATTTATGATTATATATTAGTGGGTATACACATAATATTGTTACAAAATATTATATTTATTGATTGGAACTTACAAATAAAAATAGTTCAATAATATTATAAATATTTAGAGTGAGCATATTCATTTCATGAAACGTTCAATAAGTACAATAATTACTTAGATTTTATTGGTGATTATTAGCTGATCAATAATTACTTACAATATTAACGTCAAGATGCTTACCTTAGACCATTTTATTAAAAATGGGGAAAGATTTTAAATCTGAAAGGACAGGAACTACGTGAATATGCAGAACAACAACTTGCAAAATATAAAGAAGAATTTGAAAGAGAAGAGGAACGTAAAAAAGCTGAAATAAGACAAGAAGAGGAAAGAAAAAAAGCTGAATTAGAAAGAAGAAGATAGAAATAGAAAAAGTGGCAGAGAGAAATGAAATCCTACGGATTGAAGAAGTAGAAATAAAAATTGAGACGACAGGAAATTGTAATGCAGCAAGAAATGGAGTTGCAACGTCTTAAGTTGGAAACTGCAAGAATTCCTTTTGAGCCAAATGCTGCAGCAAGCCAAAATGATAATGCTCGAATGGATCCTTCCATCCAACCAAAATAAGGTCAATTAATTATTTTCAAGCTACCAACCATTCAAGTTACACGTTGATGATTTATCAGCATGGCTATCACGCTTTGAGGATATATGCAAATTCAATAACCTTAACAAAACTGCATGGGCACTCAAACTCAAGGAATTTCTGGATGGCGAACGCCACAAGTGCAGCACAAAATATTGATCCAACATTAGCCACAGACTATGATGCCAATTAAAACCTTACTTTTACGTCGTTTTTCACTTAAGACGAAGAAAAATGTAGGTTAAAATTTAAAAGTATACCTACCAGAATTTAATAAGGGACTTTACAGGTTTTTATTGCGAACATACGCAATACATTTAACAGATGGGTTGAACTGGCAGATGTTCAACAATCATATGACAAGTTAGTTGATCTGTTACTAAGGGATACAAAGTGTTATCCTCTGTCAGCCCCACCGTTCTTTGCCTATTTGCAAGAAACGTAACCAGATACGTATTGAGGAGTTGGAAAAATATTTCATAATTAGATTATTTGCGAAACATTTCCATCTCTTTGATAAGGGGAACCTCTGACCTGGTTGCTTCTAATATGGCACACTACACATCATAACAAACCCAGAAAACACACAGTGTAGACAGAAGTAGGTTCAAAGGAAATATATGACGTTAATTTTTTCATAAGGGACGTAATATTTTAACAATGGACTTTAATAGAGGAAGACCACAAAATAGAAATTATTCACCTCAGTAGGCCAGATACAACACATAGTCAACGTAACTCAAAAGTCATAATCGTTGCCTATAACTATAATAATGGTAACAATTGAAACAACAATAATCATAAAGCTCGAGACATCGAGATAACAGTTACAATAGGGGACAACGGGATAATTCAAATGATTATTCTCGTCATCGTTCTCATTTCTCGGAGATCGTCAAATTATAATCATAATACAGGGGCAGCAGTTACGAATACTACAACCCCTGGGGTTCAGAGTTCACGTATTGATAATACAATACGTCTTCGTACTACATGTTATGCAATAAATTATTATATACGTGGCAAATAGTTGCCCAGAATGTAATCTTATATTTCAGAAGGCAAAAGAGACGGTTCTGAACTGCGGACACATTCTCCAGAAGTCGGTCTGGCAGTCAATGACGGAACAGGCTCACTGATTTTCAACAGGGGAAAAGTGTTAATGGATCCATCGTCTCAGTGATTAAGAGAATTCTGGATTAGTAAGTACAACGATCGGAAATCCGTCAGTCACATTGTTCATCCCAATTGTGCAACTGGAGAGTAGTATGTCAGAATACTATGAGAGGTGCATGACTTTCGGAGGAACAATAGAATTTTATCCAACTGCCCTTATACATGTTAATACACCTTTTTTCACAGGCATCGTTAAAGTATGCATATTAAAGAACCCAATTGCAGACCTTATGGTAGGACGCATACATGGCAGTAAGGATTGCACACCAGAAGAGATTATTGAATGGGAAAGAAATAATCTATGCATTGGAAATGCAGTAACAACCAGAGCACAGACGAAACTATTAGAGACTATGGACACTGATAAAAAGGAAAAAGACAAACATGACAATATTGATGTTCAGTCTTCGATTGACCGAGCGTCCTTTGCTGCAAAACAGAAGGAAGACAGATCATTGAAAAATTTTTTTGCTCTGGTCAACAAAGTTGACAATCTTACTTTGAACAATAATAATAACCATTGGTTTATTATTAAGAATGATACAGTAGAACTCCATTTATCCGAACCCCAATTATCCGAACATCCAATTATCCGAACACTTTTTCGAGAAAAAAAAAATCAGGTGCCACCAGTCATGTTAGACTATATTTTTGAATCTTTTGATGCTGCAAGCTTCAAATGTGTGCGAACAATTTGTAGAGGATGGAATGGGCTAATGGTCGGTCGCTTACGTACAGGAAGTCAGTTAGATCATAAAGTCAGTTAATATCTGGTTTACCAATCTAGTGTACGTGTGCGTTCTAGGCAGTACACTGGCTAAACAGACAGTTCAACTTAAAATAATTGTGTCTGCTACTAAAGCAGAATAATTTTGGTGTGCAAGTATTTCTCTGTGCGATATGGCATCTTCCAGAAGGCCTAAAACATATAAAAGGAACCGCAATGTTTTGTCAATTGAAACGAAAACAGAAATTATCAAGAGACTAGGAAAAGGTGAAACTGTGTCTTCACTTGCGAGGATTTTCAATGTTGGGAAAGCTACCGTCTCTGACATCAAAAGTAACAAGGATAAAATTATGAGTTTTGCATCGAAATTGGATAGTGAAAATGGGTCGAAGAAACGTAAACCATGAGAAATGCGAAAGATCTGAAATTGGAAGAGGCTTTGTATATATGGTTTGTGCAAAGAAGAAGCAAAGGGGAAACTATCTCTGGCTTTCTATTGTGTGAGAAGGCACTTTAGTTCAACAGTCAACTTGACTGTCCTCCTGACTTTAAGGCTAGCCAGGGATGATGGTTAAGAAACTTTAAATCTCGTCATGGCATACGAGAATTGGAGATTCAAGGGGAATCTTTATCTAGCGATGCAACTGCCGCTGAAAATTTTAAAGAAACATTCTTGGCTTTTTTGGAAGAAGAAGGTTATTCACTCGATGATGTGTATAATGCCGATGAGACTGGCTTATACTGGAAATCATTGCCTCAAAAATCACTTGCATCTCAGCGCGAAGCAGCTTCCCCTGTGTTTAAAAAGTGCAAAGAGAGAGTAACAATTGTGGTTGCCGCGAATGCCAGTGGAAGTCATCGTTTACTGGTGCTAATGATCGGTAAAGCCAAAAAACCACGTTGTTTAAAGAATGTGACATGTCTCCCATTGTGCTACAAAGTACAGAAGAGTGCTTGGATGAATAGTGAAATATTTCTTGATTGGTATACAAATCAGTTCATCCCAAATGTGAAGAGGTTGAGAGAACAAGAAAAGAAAACTGGAAAGTAATTCTTCTACTGGACAATGCACCATCTCATCCAGAGACGGATACATTGAATGCAGTTGATGCAAATTTTAAAGTAATTTTTCTGCCTCCCAATGTAACAGCACTGATTCAACCAATGGATCAGGGTGTTATAGCAAAGCTTAAAAAGATGTACAAGAAGGAAGTCATGCGTCGTTTATTGTTGGCTGAAGATGAAGAAAGTGTGGTGGCGTTTTCCAAAAAGTTTAATCTCAAAGACTGCTGATATACATGTTAGCTGATGCTTGGACCACCCTGTCACAAGATAATCTCAACAAGGCTTGGAATAGATTGCTTGGGAAAAAAGGAGGAAATGAAACTACTGTAGTGGACACAAATGATGATTGTATAAATGAAGTTGTGGAACTGTCTCAAGCAATGCCCGGATTTTCGGCCTGTGACAAAGATGATGCACACATGTGGCTAGAAGATGATAATGATTCTGGTTTTCAGTTTTTGAATGACGAAGAAATTTTGTCTTTTGTGCAAGAAGAAAACCAAATACATGTAGTGACCGATGATAAAGACACCTCAGAAGTACATGATGTACTTGTAGATTATGAAGAAAACCCAAAACGTCGACCAAGTCCTGAAGAGGCCTTTATAACACTAGAAACAGCGATGGCTTGGTACGAGCGAAAAGATGACAGCTGTGCTACACAGCTTCTGCTGTTGAAGAGAATGCGGGACTTAGCAGCCAAAAGGAGACTATCCAGTTTGGTGCAAAAGAGGATTCCTAATTATTTTAAATAGTGGGTTACATCTGTACAAGTACATGTATACGTAAGTTGCGCCTCGTTTTGAATCATTTGTAATGTTATTTTGAAAACATTTCTCTTTCTTAAAAAAAAATAATTAATACAAGTAGTACATGCACTGCAGTGTAATGAAAGATTTTGGTGATACAGTGATCTAATACAGTGTGGGTATTATTATTACAGTACAAGTAAATATCTTTTATAGTGTAATTTCCTTGTGATGGTTAATTATTTTTAGAAATATGTGTACATGTAACTCGATACATTATTTAATCCAATTATCCGAACATTTGATTATCCGAACGATGCTCGGTCCCATGGGGTTCGGATAAATGGAGTTCTACTGTATATTATTAAGATGTTTTATGGATAAAACTCAAGTAAGACAACAGGTCATGGTACCTTTTGCTTTTAGACGGTACATACTTCAACACGCACATGATTCTAAGTGCGCAGGTCACATGGGATATACTTGGACACGTTCTCGAGTATTATCTTCATTTTTTTGGCCGGGAGTGTCACGAGATATTTCACAGTACGTACGCTCCTGTACTATATGCCAGGAAGTGAAAGCACGAGGTGCCTTTCACACTGCGCCTATTCAGGCTTGTGACATATCTGTGCGACCCTTTGACAAGATGGCCATTGATATTATTGGTCCACTTTTACTATCAGCCAGAGGACATAGATTTGTTCTCACGTGCATCGATTTATGCACACGATGGCCAGAAGCCATTCCATTGAAGACCACCACTACCACAGATGTAGCTGATGCACTACACCTGATCTTTTCTAGAGTAGGTTTTCCTAGGAAGCTGTTATCAGATGATGGATCTCAATTTATATCTGAAACTATGACAGAAGTAATGAAGACCTGGAATATAGATAGAAATCTCAGTAGCATTTATCACCCAATGAGTAATGGTGCAGTAGAAAAACTTAACCGCACACTCAAACAAATGTTACATAAAGTTACAGTTAACCATCCACAGGACTGGGACAGAGTACTCCCAGCTGCGTTGTTCGCCTATCGAGAGGTGCCACATGAACAAACTGGCTTCTCTCCATTTCAATTAGTCTTTGGCGCTCCACCAAGAGGTCCTATGGGACTAATAAAAGACTTATTGATTGACTCGGAGATGACTCAGGATACCCAGTCATCCTATGAGTATGTGATTAATCTCCGGAATAATATTATTAATCCCTGCAAAACGGCAACAGCTTCATCTGAGGCTGCTAAAGCGAAAGCTAGAACTTTCCAAAACAGTACTAGACGATTACGTCAATTATTTCCAGGAGATCAAGCTTATGTGTTGTTGCCACATAATGATAATAAACTACTCATCTCATGGAATGGTCCATACCAGGTAATTGATAAGATTTCTGATGTCGATTATGTCCTGGACATTAAGGGACATCACAAAATATTTCACATAAATATGCTCAAACAGTTTCATACTCGTCCTGAACATCTACAAGCTATTTTTCATGAACTAGATGACACTTTCGTACCTACATGTCACTATTCTAATCTGTCTGTTATCCAGGAAGAAGAATCTTCTTTTCCTGAGGTACAGTTGGCGTTACCTGTACCTGTAGTACAAGCTACTGAATCTTGGCGGGACGTAACCATCTCTTCGTCGGTTACACCCCAACAGCATCAACAGATTGCTGATCTTTTACAATCCTATCCAGATGTGTTGACCGACGTTCCAGGCCGCACATCGGTCATTAGTCATGACATCACTCTTAACGATGATACTCCAATTCGGGTACATCCCTATTCTGTTCCTCTACACTTTCTTACTAAAACTACTAAGGAACTTGAACAGATGTTATCTTTAGGGATTATTGAGACTAGTAATTCTCCATTTTCTTCTCCATTAGTTATTGTCCGAAAGAAGGACAATAACATTAGACTATGCGTCGACTATAGAAAATTAAATGCACAAACTGTAGTTGATAGCGAACCGCATCCACTTCTCGACGACTTACTTCCACGTCTATCTACCGCAACTATATTCACTAAGATAGATTTAACTAAAGGTTATTGGCAGATACCACTAACCGAAAAAGCTAAATACTACACAGCGTTTTCCACTCCGCAAGGTCTATACCAGTGGAATGTGATGCCTTTTGAGCTTGTTAACGCTCCAGCTACCTTTATTCGCATGATGCGACAAATTTTGTCAGGTAGATCAGACATCATCACATACATTGACGACATTTGCTTATTTAGTTCGTCATTTGAGGAACATTTTTCGGGACTTAAATATGTTTTGGAAACATTAAGAAAGAATAATTTAACTGCTAAACCTACAAAATTACAAGTAGCGTTTCATGAAATAACTTTTTTGGGAAATATCATTGGAGCGGGATATATCCAAACACTTCCTAGTACGGTTTCTAAAATTTTAAACGTCTCCGTTCCTCAAACGAAGAAACAAGTTAGAAGCTTGTTAGGACTAGTCCAATATTACAGCAGATTCGTACCTAACCTGTCATCTATCACGGCTGTTTTGTCATCACTGTTGAAAAAAGACATGCCAGTGAAGGTGACATGGACTGGATAGTGTAATAAAATATTTCTTAAAATAATTGATATTTTTTCAAATCCACCTATTTTGAGACTACCTGATGCTTCCAAAAAGTTTATACTCCGTACAGATGCGAGTAATTACGGAATTGGCGCTTGTTTGCTCCAATATCATGACGACATCCTTCATCCATCATTGTATGTCTCACGGAAACTGAAACCGCCAGAGGTCAAATACTCCACTGTCGACCGAGAATTGTTGGCAGTGGTATGGGCGATAACGAAATTGGAGAAATTTTTGCTGGGAGCCCCATTCGTGGTACAGACAGATCAGAAGGCCGTGGCATCACTACGACGGGCGAATCATAAAAGTCCTAAGCTCACCAGATTCGCTATTCTCCTTCAAGCTTTTGATTTCTCCATCGAGTACATTACAGGAACAGAGAACATCTTGGCAGATACGCTTTCTAGAAACCCTTCTGATGTCGATTCCTAAATAATGATACTCTTCGCAGAAACTTACCCAAGATGCATAGTACTATCGATGCATTTTGACATAGAAATGAACCATTGACTACAAAACAAGCATCTGCTTACTAGAGACATACGTTATACGAAATGTACGAAATCAAGTAACAATGTGTTCGTATTTACGCCGTGACTTTGGTTGGTGTCCATTCAGGATGAAACTATTTGAAACAATAATAAATGAAAAACCTATCGAACTAATTCAGTATATGACTTGAACTATTGGACGTTAATAAGTTCTATATTTATTCTTAATCAGAACATTTCAACATTTTTTCTAATGGAAATTCACAAGGATCAAGACTACGGATGGATCGTCATATCCAATGTTAATTAATTTTAATTTCGTCATTGAAGTAATGGAAATTAAAATGAAATGTGAGATAAATATAAAAAAAAAAACAAGGAAATATGAAAAAAATGAAAGAAAGAAAAGAAAGCTCACACAATTGTTATATAATATTCTTAGAATTACACAATCATGTTGCATGTTTAATAATTATGTTGACACATTACATACTAGTTTATTATTTAGTTAGTTAAGTTAGATAGGTATTAACCACTTAACACAGATAATTAATATCAAACACACATAACTAAGTTAAATTTATACACTATTTTCTTTATCTACTTTACTTCTCATTTGATTTTTTCTCTCTTTTCTTTTCACATAACATCGTCTTTCATTTTCTTGCATTAGATTTTTAATAACTTGATCCCTAATACACACTTAGTATAATTAATTAGTTTAATTTTAATTAGTTAGATTAGTCTTGACATGACATATCATTACGACAGACTCTAAATTAATTGAGTAATATATATATCAACATTACACATTTTCTTTTAGTTAATATAACATTTATGTATAACATGATCGTTAGTATATTATATGACTGTTAGTTAGTCGACATGACTACGACACTGTTCTAGTCAGAACATCGTAGGCCATATGTCGCATTTTTGTTAAATTTTTCGGAATTATTCATTCAGATAGGTTATGAAAAAAAAAATTTATCGATTTTCTTCCCCCCAGTGTACAGGGAATTGTTACGGTAGTTTTATTAGCATCGTCTGCTAAAGGTTAGCAGCTTGCAGTCTTAGGGGTGGCCACATTTAATATAATGTAAATAAGTGTTAATTTATTGAACGCGATACACACGATCGATTATGACGTGGTAGTGTCGGTAAGGTCACGCTGGGTGACTAGGTTACCGGACCTTTATTTTCTTGACCGTCGACCTATAAAGACGTGTCTTTATTCATTCCAGTGTCGGGCAGGGTATAGCCGCACAGATGTATTTTATTCAAGTACGGACATGGGTCAGTCCATTATTATTGTGAAGAGATGAATTGATTAAGGTTAGTAATTAACTAAATTCAAGGAAGGAAGAATTAGCAGTCCATATTAATTGATATTGCCAGACGCATAATCTCACTGTCGGCCGTTGGGATCACCAACAGCGCGTACATATAGTTATGACGTTCTGTCTACAGTAATTCATGCTATTTGACAAGGACTGATTTGTAGATGAATCATATACGAATTATGAACTGAACTTGATATGTATTTTCTTCATGATGACCATGTGTGAATTGTTTATGTATGGAATCGATGTATTAAATGGTGTGGACTCAAGGAACGACTTATCAAGTCTATGAACGTTGGGAATTGAAATATTATGATGTTGACAAATATTCTATCCCACCTTCGCGTAACTTACCAACAACAGCACGATACCATAATTGACTAAGAATTCAAGGGATAAATGGAAGTAATATAAAAATGGCCAGATCTTAGCAAGTGTAAACAGAAGAGCCAGCCTGCAGCAATTACACCAACACCGAATGCAACACCCGCGCAATATCGGCAGACTGCGTCTCTCCTGCATGTTTTCTTTGTGTGTGAAAACTGCTGGCAGTTTGAGCACTGCATCACCGGAGGGATATAGGCTTCTGTCTTTTTGGTTGTTGTTTGGAGCGTCAGTCTCTCGGGTCGTGTCGATCCTTCAACCGTTACTATCATCAGATTGGTGTCTTTCTTGGCCCAGGTTTTTAGCCTTTCGAGCTTTATGATTTTTACATCTGCGTTTTCAGTTTGAAGGTGTCTGTGGACCTCGCTTGCGGGACATCTGGTATCCACCCCTCTTATGACTAGCTTCTTTGTTGACTTGTATTTTTCCACCACCACTTTTATTTGGTGGGGCAACTGGATTTCTTTTGGGCCGGATTCCAGTTCGATCATCAGCGCTGTTGTTTTGTCTGTTGTGGTAAAATGGGATGTTATAAATATTTATAGGGGACTTAGTGTACTGACTGAGATCAGCTGTGAAGGTATCTGTATCTAATAGGTGTAGTGTTTTACAGATAACCTTACTTGCTACCACATTTATACCTCAGTTAGAATTATTCTGGAATATTGTGATGACTACGTTAAATGTCTAGGGTTATGTAAATGATGAAGTGTAAGTCACAACAACAACAGACAGATAAACAATTTAATTTATTCCACCACACATGACAACACTGTGACACTCACACACATTTAACACTCTATAAGACTATCTTAATTGAGTCAATGGTAAACGTTCAAATATATATGTATTAATTACTTTCACTAATATATATCCTGATTCAACTACACAGTGAACCAGGAATCACAATCAAATGTAATCCTATTTATATGTACATAATTTATAAATATGAACCTTGTAGTGACATATTTTATTAGTATTATCCTATGTGTGTCAGTTGTGTAGTAGTACTATGAGGTAATACTGGTTTTGTTTTTCAAGCTATGTTGTTATTTGTCATCATGACTTCAAGTGTTTGTTTATCTTGGAAATAGTATGGGGAATCTTCACCGTTCCTATCAATTTAAACAATGTATTGTCCCTCAGTTTTACTATAATGTCAAGTTTTGAGGGGGACACATAATGTTGAGCTCCTCTGGCCACAGAGGCTTAACTTTCGTGATGGCGGCAGGAAAAGACTCTTCTGCTCGATTGCTCCCCTGTGTTCTGGAGACACCTCACTGGTCGCTATCTGGACCCAGGAGTATGCTGTCAGCCTCTAGATTCAGCAAAGCTCCGACCAGGTGCTGCTCAATAACTTTAGGACCACGGTCCCTGAAACAAGAAGGTTGTACCTCCTATTTCAGAACTAATTTATAATCTATTTCCAGACTGAACACAATACATAACAAACACTGAGTTCAGAGCGGTAGGCCAACTGTCAGCTTCATCTGAGACAATTTACACCAGTATACTCCTCCCTAATGGTTACTACGCCTCTGCAATTCCAGCATTAGTTCTTTCTAGTCAGTAAGATAGGTGTCAGTGTACTGTTTGGCAATTCCATGCAGTTTTACTTTTCTCCGACACCTTCTGTTCAGGTTGGAGCACTATATAGGCCTTGCCTCATGTTCGCTACTGAACCACACACATATACAGACATAAATTATCAATTTACATTCAATTTTCATTAAAAAGATATCAAATATTTCAAGCTTACCACAATTCATGGAAATAATACACAATTACGTTGACTGGCAATGAATATGGCACAAAATCCGACCTGCCGCTGTCTCAGGCTTTTATTTAGAAAAATATAAGCTGAATCTCAACGCACTGTTGCTTTAGAAAGTTTATTTGAAAATGTGGTGCTGAACTGACGCTTCTAATTGACTATATTGGCGGGTCTAACCAATCGTGCCATGTTTACACAGCTTTTCAAAAAAGTACCTCTACTACTGTTTCCCCTAACAACAAAAATTTAGTATTTGTAGTCCAACTAATCGTGTTTCGCCTTACATTTACTGCGCTCCAATCAAATAGGATTTAACATGGGGACCTATTTCCCGTACAATAGTGGTGTCAAAATCTGCCACTGAGCGATTCTGATTTTGGTGTTGTCTGACACCTTCACTATTTCTTTTGGCTATAATTTGGTATTTCCTAGACTATTTGCGTAACACTTTACATATTATTTGTCAGCAAGTCCTAAGGAACCCAAATATACAAATTTAAGGGAGCTAAGTGGCTGCGTTCAAAATATGTATTTTCTAGGATAGTCGTGTATTTGTTTTTTTATTTTTTATGTTTAGAACCGCCACCTGTCCTGCTGTACTGTCCGACTAATGTCAGGATTTTAGACATAAAACAGTAGAATGTCATGTTTCCTAATAAGCGTTTTGTAAGTTTTTAAACATAACTCTCGTATGGGTAGTGTTTTTTATCACTGTCGATCTGAAAAAAAGTATTGCTTCTGGCCTTTCGCTTGGGGAGGGTGGCATTAATTGTATATCGCGAAACGCGTGTTTAGTGTTGCATGCGTTCCTGCTTTCAGCCCTCCCTTCTCTCTATCCTAAGTTCATCTGTCTTTTCATCACGCCGTGTATAAAATGAAATTAATGGAAGTATTAATTTAGGTCATTACGCAGGGTGCCTAGCTCAAGGTTTTCTTAGAAATGCAGTACACGTTTTATTGAAGAAAGCGTGTAGTGATGCAGTAGGCTTTTACTATCAACGTGAAACGTTACAATTTGCAGACGAAGTAGAAAACAAGGGGGATTTCGAGTACAGTCATTGTGACAGCACTGTTCTTTACCATTCTTCTTTCCTTTTATTGAAGTTATTTGTTAGGCTTTACATTTACTTTTTAATATATATATGTGGATTAGAATTTCACACGACATCTGTGTTGTTGAGCGAAAGCACGACTCCCTTTTCGTGCCTCCCTACTTTGGCGATACCTCTCCTTCCAGTTATCACCTCGAGGATGTTGATTACTTTGTTGTCGGGTAGGGCCCTGAGTGAGGCCTCACTTCCTGACGTCTGGGTGATCTTTACGATCCTCTCCCGTATCGTTTCTGTGTTATTTGTCGTTTTAGTGTTTGGTCTTTGTTTCCTTCTACAGTCTTGGTTCGAATCTTGTTCCTGTTCTTTGTTATAAGGTGTCATATCATGCGTCTGGGCCCTTGAGTTGTCAGCTGTTGTTTCCTCAGGACCAGGAATGGTAGCTTGCTTCTCAGTGGTTTTGATGTCCAGCACTCTTGGGGCTACTTCTACTATCGCTTCTTCAAGAGAGAGCCTAAGGGACTCGTCTCCGTCGTCAATTCTTCGAAGTGCATCTATAATGGTCTCTGCGATATCTTCCTCTTGTACCTGTCTGTGCTGAGGAGCTGTCTCTATCACTTCTTTCATAGTGCTTGCAGGTAGGTCGGCTGTCATCTCGGCATCGTGTGGTGGTGTCAACGGTGTTTGGTGCCGCTTTTTTGTGGTAGACAGGGTTTCTGCTGACGAGTCGGGTACGTGTGGTGGTGGCAACATGGTTCTAAGCTCCTGTTTTCTTTTCTCTAATCTTTCCGTCGTCTGCTCCAGCTGTCGTAACGCTCTCAATATTTCTTCGCGTTCTGGGTCTTCATCATCAAGGTCAGAACCGTTTGCATCTGCCCTCTCCTCTGCCTCGCAAGGAGTCGGGCCACTCAGGCTCTCAGTCGGGTCGGTACATGTCGCAGTTACTTCCGTCGTGTCAAGAGTTGGAGAAGGATCGATCCCGGCCCGAGTACTTGGGGCAGTCATGCTCTCTGGCTGTCTGTCTTTGTTGCTTGTGTCTTTGTTATTCCCCTGGCTGTTCTACGCTGGTGGGCTGGTGTAAACCTTCTTTTTTTTTTGGCGTGTGGTTTATTTCGGGTCATGTTGACGATAAATGCGATCTTTTCTCGAATAGTGGCGTCCTGAGAAGGACATTGGTGTCTTGTTCGCTGGACTTCCGTGAAATGTGTGTGGTACCATACTGCGATGTGTTTTTTTTTTTTTAAATGCTCGCTTGAGTCGCATTTTGTTTTCAAATGCTCACATTTTTTAAAATGCTCGCATGAGTCGCATTTTTTCAGATGCTTTCATGAGGTGCATTTTTTTAAACTCGCATGAGTCGCGGTGAAAAATGAAAAAGACCATCTTCTTTTCAAAAGATATTGCAGTCTGTTTCAGCTATCTGCGATATTTTTTTTTTTTAAATATTCGCATGAGTCTCATATTTTTCAAATGCTCGCATAAGGCGCATTTTTTAAAATGCTCTCATGAGTCGCAGTGAAAACTGAAAAAGACTTTTTTTTTTTTTAAAAATACCTTTATTCAGGTCAAAATATATCCATATTATTTACAACATTTTTACAAATATCACATAATAAAGTAAAGTAAAGTAACCCCCCCCCCCCCCCCCTCCTCCTCCCCCCCCCCCTCTCTCCCCAAACTATCATTACGACAAGTCAATAACTATAATAAACAATATAACAATATAAAATACGAAATTATTTAAACAATATCACATACTAAAGATAAACATACTAAAGATAACACAATATAACAATAAACCATACTAATGATAAACCCCCCCCCCCCCCCCCCCCCCCCCCCCCCCCCCCCCCCAAATAGATTTATTCAAATCAATATACACACAGGTATGTGTTGTACTACATGAATGAGATTAAATGGTTGATGGTACATTGATGATGACATGAGATGAGGACATGTGTTGTGAAATATGTACAAACAAAGCTACTTGCTTTGTGTGATGGCCAAAGGGTCAATTAAATATTTATCAACAACAAAAAGTTTCAAATTTGTTCTGTTATGTTGCGTGTTATTTGTTCGTATATCTGTAAAAATTTTCTACTATTGTAAAGTATGCCGTCATGTACTGCCCTATTCCTACATGTCCACACTAAGTGTCTAAATTCTGCTAATAAAGTTAAAAGTTTAAGTTCTGTCTGTCTTGGTAAAGTCGGTAAAGTATTCAACATGACCGCTTGATACATGTTGAGTGATTGCGGTGTTCTGGAAGCTATCAGTGTTCTTAGTTTGTTTATTGTAGGGACCACTGTCCTACAAGTGTAAAACAAGTGGTCCTCTGTTTCTACTATGTTGTTACTGCACAGTTTAAACCTTGGTAGCGCCTTGCCTGCTTTCATTGCTTAATGCTTGCTCATGATAGGTGTTAAATCGTACAGTAACCTAAATGTAACTTGTTTGGCTTGTGGCTTAACGTTTAATGCGTGAATGTTTGTGAAGCTTTGCGTGTAGTCTGTTATGAAAAGATTGTACCCTCGTTTAATCCGTGTACCTAAATAGGGTTCCTGTGCTGCAACCAATAATTTGTACATGAGTTTGGTGTCTTGCTTTACTAACTGTTCGTTTCCCTTTAAGTTTTGTAGGCATATCCTATAAAAGGGTGGTGGGGTCCCGAAGAAATGTGGTTGATTATTTTCTAACTTGTGTAATTTAATTAACCTAAGTCCAATGTAGTAGTGTGCTAATGGGTAAAGAACTGGATTTTTTAAAAAGACCATCTTCTTTTCACAAGATATTGCAGTCTGTTTCAGTTATCTGCGATGTTTTGTTGTACGACGAAGAAATAAAACCTTTCTTGATATTATCTATTGAAAGTTGCATATGCTAATATAAAAAAATTATTGAATACCCAACCTGCTCTTGTAAAATGTATTCTGTAAAAAAATAATAAGACGCCAATAAGAGTTCCATACTTAAAATATGAAATATGTCTCACGAAGTACATAAAAGTTTGCAGCAAAGAAGAAAAAAAAGCTATATTAAATTATTAGTGATTAAAATAAGTAATAAATTTTTTTTGAGTTTATAGTCTAATTTTTGCGTAATTCTTTCCCTTAAAAATATAAACTTACCTTATTAAACTCCCCTGAAAAATTCAAACCAAACTGATCATCTATCTATCTATCTATCTATCTATCTATCTATCTATCTATCTATCTATCTATCTATCTATCTATCTATCTATCTATCTATCTATCTATCTATCTATCTATCTATCTATCTATCTATCTATCTATCTATCTATCTATCTATCTATCTATCTATCTATCTATCTATCTATCTATCTATCTATCTATCTACCTATCTATCAATCAATCAATCAATCAATCAATCAATCTATCTATCTATCTATCTATCTATCTATCTATCTATCTATCTATCTATCTATCTATCTATCTATCTATCTATCTATCTATCTATCTATCTATCTATCTATCTATCTATCTATCTATTATAGACTACTTTAATCTGATTGGTGTCAAGAAGGATTTTATTTTTGTTTTTGTTTGGTTGTTTTTTTTACATTCGTTCTTATTGTTTTTGTTTTTTATTGTTTTTTAACGTACTTTATTTCTTAATTGTAATTTGATACTGTAAATGTATGTTGTTATATTACATTTATAATGTGTCACCGGAAGGCCTACTACTGATACCATAGCATTATTCGTGCTATTAGTTATCAGTTAGATTAGGAAGAATAGTTACGAGGTTTTACTGAAATAGATTCGAGATACGCAGTTATCAGACTGAGACTGAAACTAGGTTAAATAGCGACTCAACGCTAATTTTTGGCGGGAGTTGCTCAGCAACCGATGACGTAAATCGGAATAGCCGAGACACTCCATCGGTAGGCATGTGAGATCAAATAAAATAAATAAAGAAATATTAGACTCTCCAACCAGAAGGGTGGTAAAAGCGAGCACCACTATGCTAAGGCAAATTTTGATATCCGAAATCAGTTGATAAACAGTAGCCAGGTTGTACGGACGTATAGCTGCTGGTCTTGAAATGATTAAGATGTCAACTCTGTAAAGCAGATGGTTTGTTTTTAATGTTGGAAATTCCTAATTATCAGTAAGTACAGCTTCGAGTGACTTAATTCATTTTTCAGAAATAAAACCTAGTTAGGGCAGAAATATGCCTAAATATACAGATAACGAGGTGAACTTATAAGGAATGAAACGTTGCTCAAGTCAAATTATCGCAAATCATTAAAAAGGTAGAGGCTCAACAGTCATTTACTCCTGAGTCGGATATATCTAAGAAGCAAAGGAACAGGAACTAAGTCAAAATACTTACCCCAACTTCGATAGGCTACAGGGAGAAAATAGCCTATAAATAACCACAGAGACACATTTTTATGAGGATTTGTAAATGAATGCATGCAAATGACTTTGTTTGGATTATTTACAAGAATAAAATGTATTAAAGGATCCTGAAGACTTTTCTTCACTACCTCATGTTGACGGTTTTACAGTAAATAGTGAACATAAAGTATGCTAGTTATTGTCACACAACATTAACAACCACAGAGGAATTCTGGAACGAACTTGGCTACAATTATCATCAGGAATAACTATCTCCGGCAGTATACCAGTATCCTGACTTGAGTGATACAATACATATACACACCCCACGGTCACAAATGTTTATTGCCTCTAAATTAATATATTTACGGCAGATGTAAGGATGTATGTATACAGAAGCTTTCCTCAACCTTTTTATCTTTAAGGAACTCTTGAAATAATTGTTAAGCGTCAGTTAACCCCTTGAATATAAATTATTATATCTACAGCTCACGGGACGTTAGCGTGATCATTAAGTTGTAATTATAATAATCCAATGAAAAATGCTAATCTTTATGGAGTAGAGAATGATTTCTTCTGTGCGTCTGTTTATTTTAGCGAACTTATTAGCCTACTGTTTTTATGTGGTTCTCACTTCCAACAAATGATATGAACTCTTTTGTTAGTCAGTAGTGTAGGCAGTGCCGGATTGATTTTATTCCATTTGTAATGATAAAAATCAGGGGCGTACCTAAGCCAATAATGTGTAAGCACAAATCCAAAATTCAGGAATACGTTGATGGAAGTGACCAAAGCACACATTCTTGATTCTAATATTTAGGCATAGTTGCTAGTAATTAAACACGTATGACTGGATAACAGTTACACAAATACGCACTTACTGTTTAGTAAAGGTTGTGGAGGCTTTAACCCTTTCTTTTCAATTTAGCCAAAAGAAGAAATTGCCGCCATTTCTTGACAGCTTCGGCAAAATGCGAATCAATTATAGACATAAGTTAAATTCCGAAATAAAAACATTACGAACATTCGTAGAGCTTAGAGTAATGTCCGGCGCATTTTGAAATCAAGTGAGGATTCTTTAATACCATTGTGAATCACAATAATATTTAATTTTGACTTTTAGTGTTAAAAATAATGAGTAATCTATATGAAAGTGGTGCTAGTAAACGAAAGCGACAAATGGAACAGAAGGCAATACTGAAGCATTTAAAGCCAAGCACGTCATATGGCTTTGTACAGCAGGCAGAACCATCCTGCATAACCTCTCAGATACACAACATTTATGTTTACAAACAGAAGAAAATAAAATAGACTACACTGAGCAGTCTGGGCAGACTCAGAAATAACCAGTTTATATACAGAACACAGCATCTCTTCAAGGAGAACTGTTGTCAGTAACTACCACTACAAATACGGAAACGTCTGGAGAAAGTGACAATGAAGTGAGAAGACCTATAGCCAAAGAATTAACACAAGGCGCCGAAGGAACATTACACGAGATAGTTACATTAAAAGAAGCAGTCCAAGCGCATTACGATCTTAAAGACTATGAACAAGCAAAGAAGCTCAGCGAACACCCTAGAATTGCAGACACACAAATACCAACTGTTCATGCTACTAGTGATTTCAGAGATAATAATGACGTAGGTTTATGGACGACATTGAATAACGAGGAAAAATCATTCTGAATTGCAAAAGGCCCTTCGGAATGTCAGGACTGGGATCAGCCTTTTACCAGTTCGAAGCAAACATACAAAAACCAAGCCCGGTTCTGTTCAAAGAATGTATTCCATTACACTAAAGTAAATGGAGAAACCTACACTTGAGAATGGTTAGTGTATTCTCCCACAAAAGGAAAAGTCTAGTGTTTTGTGTGCAAAATTTTCTCTAACCAAATTACTCAACTACAGCTTTAGCTTCTACTGGATTCAATGATTGGCATCACGCTTATATTGTTCAAACCCACGAACACTTTAAAAATCATATGAACTCCGTGCTAACATATTTAACAAGAAAGTGTGGTCAAACGTTAACAGCAAAACTCGAAGAGCAAATCAAAGCAGAGCAGGATTACTGGCAGCACGTACTTCAGCGAGTTATTGCAGAGATTTCCCTTTTGGCAGAATGTGGCTTGGCATTTAGAGGAGATGATGAAACATTTGATTCTCCAAACAATGGTAACTTTTTTGGATTGCTTGAATTAATTGCCAAATTTGATCCATTCCTGCATCCACACATAAATCAGTATTGAAGTAAAGGCGGTGGTCAGCCATAGTACTTATCTAAAACTATATGTAAAGAGGTTATCCAGTTGATGGCTAATAAAGTTCGAGAAGCAATACATAGCGACATTAAACAAGCAGGTTATTTTAGTTTGTCAGTTGATTCAACCCCTGATGTTTCCCATGTTGATAAACTTAGTGTTATTGTTAGATATGTTTCTCCTAGTGATGTATTACCAGTTAACGCTTTCTAAGGTTTTTTGAACTGAAAGATCACATCGGAGAAAGTATGACTGAGCGGATACTGAGCTACTTCGGTGAACTTAAAATTGATTTCAGTAAATATAGAGGAGAATAATATTATAATGCAGCTAATATGGCTGGAAAGTATAACGGAGTTCAACAAAAAATTCTGGAAAGGAACAGGTTTGCAAAGTTTATTCCATGCGCTGGACATTCCCTAAATCTAATTCGACGAACCGCAGTTGAGACGTGTCTGGATGCAGTGAATTTGTTTGGTACAATAAATGAGTTTTATTGTTTTTTTCTCAGCTTCTACAAAAAGAGGGTCAGTGCTAAACGTTTCTTGCCTCCAGAGTTTAAAGTTCCTAAGCATTTATCAGACACAAAATGGGAGGCTCACGCCAAAGCTACTGCAGCGATTAGCGAAAGTTATGCTAACATTGTTGAAGCCATCAGTCATTTTTACGGTGATTAAACTGACATCACGATGAAAATCTTCTACAAAAAATGGAAGAATTTGAATTCATTTTCTTGCTTCACCTTTGGACACATTTGCAAGACCAATTTCATAAAGTTAGCAAGGTCCTCCAAAGTTCACAAATTTCATTGAGCACATGTGCACAGATTTACAGTTCACTATTTCAGTTCGTATCAAACATTCCGGCTAATTTGGACGAAATTGAACAGCAAGCAAAAATTGATCTAGAGAGTACGAGAAAAAAAAAAAAAGCATGGATGGGGCAGCACCGGAAGCTTTAGATAAAGTATCTCCAAGAGACAGTTTTAGAATAAATTCATTTATTTATGACATGGATGCTCTTGAAGCCAACCTAGACAGAAGAGCAAGAGTGTGAATGAGTGTAGATGGCAATTTGTCATTATTGGTGAACCTGCAATCAACCAAGGAACAAAGTCATAATGGTGTCGAGATGTTGATGCAAGAGTATCCAAAGGATGTTAACCTCAGTCTAGTCGATGAACACGTGCACTTCCACCTGTACGTCAGACAAGTTCACCCTGAAAAAGAAAATTTCTGCCACCAGGACATCTATCAAATAATATTCCAAGAAAAAATTGAGACAGCTTTTCCAAATGTGGAAATAATTTTCAGATTGTTCCTGTGTTTAATGGTTACTAATTGTAATGGTGAAAGATCATTTTCTAGACTAATAAGGATTAAGAATGATCTGCGGTCAACAATGTCCCAAGATCGGTTGTCTGATCTTTGCATTCTCTGCATAGAAAATGATAAACTGCGACTTACTGATTTTAATGACATAATTGATAAATTTGCATAAACCAAAAAAAAAAAAAAAAAAAAATTCGAAAGAAACTGTTGTGAGTTTGTATATACGAGGGAAGGCCAAAAAGTAATGCCTCCTATTTTTTATGTATGAAAATACTGCATCGGTGTGCAATTTGTAAATTTAGCAGGATTCCTCAAACACTCTTCTGCACTGTATAGCATTACCAACCTGTTTCAGTAACAGGTAGCACCACTGTAACAGTTTAAAAATGGCTGCCAAAGACGTTCGGTTAAAACAACGTTATGTCATAGAATTCCTCAATGCTGAAGGCGAGACCCCAATTCGCATCCACGAACGTTTGAAGAATGTTTATGGAGATTCAACAGTGGATATTAGCACTGTCCGACGTTGGGTACATCGTTGTGACGAAGCTGAAGTAGGTCAATCCGCAATGGCTGACGCAAAGCGGACTGGCCGTCCGTCTACCGCAGTGACTCCACACAACATTCATCGAGTTGATGGCATCATTCGTGGTGACCGTCGGGTAACACTGGATGAACTTTCTTCCATGTTGTCCATTAGTAAAGGCAGTGTCCAGAACATCATTAAAGACCTGGATTATTCAAACGTTTGTGCACGATGGGTACCCAGAATGTTGACAGACAGACATAAAGAAACAAGGAAAACCATAGCCATCAATCTCCTGCACCGTTAGGAAACTGAAGGAGTAGAGTTTTTATCGAATATTGTGACAGGTGATGAGACTTGGGTTCATTTTTTTGAACCAGAATCCAAGAGGCAGTCAATGGAATGGCATCACACAACATCGCCGACAAGAAAGAAGTTCAAAAGTTCACCATCTGTACGGAAAGTTATGGCCTCTGTGTTTTGGGATGAGAAGGGTGTGATTCTTCTCGACTTCTTGGAACAGGGAAACACGGTGAATGCAGACCGTTACATTGAAACTTTGAAGAAGCTTAGAGGTCGTCTTCGGCGACTTTACCCATTAAAAGATCAGAGAACTGCACTACTGTTGCACGATAATGCCACGCCAAACACCGCTAAACGCACCATTGATGCGATTGCAGAATTTGGCTGGACATTATTACCACATCCCCCTTACAGTCCCGATCTTGCACCTTCTGACTTCCATCTATTTGGACCACTGAAAGAAGATCTTCGCAGACATCACTTTGAGGACACCGAGACCCTTAAACGCGCCGTACGCCAGTGGTTTAGGAAAAAGGACACAAATTTTTACCGTGCGGGGATACATGCCCGTGTGAGAAGATGGACAAAAACTGTAACAAATAACAGAGACTACATTAAGAAATAAATTTTTGAAGTTCAGACTCGGGGCTACATTTCAATGTAAATTTTAATTGTTTTCTTGCCTATTGAATGAATTTAAAAATTACGAGGCATTACTTTTTGACCGTACCTCGTAGTATAACGTTTAAACATAGCTATGAATGTTGCGTGTGAACTTCTTCATTAGATCCATACTTTTGTAAACTTATTAAATTTATAATCAATCTTTTTATTAATGCTGCAATTTCAAAAATGTTCTACTTTCATTGTGTGGATAAATGTCACAGAACGTCTGAACATGCACTTTTGGGTTTCTCTCACACCTTCAGATCTGCGGCAGTATCATTTCTTTTTCTTCATTTTCTCACCAATCGCTTTTATTTGGCATACATCATGAGTTTTAATTCTTGTTACTCTCTAAGTTGGATCAGTAGAGTGAAGTCTCTAACACTCAACTCCCCTACGGAAGTATCTGCTATAGGACTCCCTTTATCTTTTTACTCGCAGATGTGTTTACGTTACGCCAGGTGAACTGTAGTATGATCGTAACAATACCCTGTCATTATCACCGGTCAGCGGTAATACGTTTATCGCTTTGAGTCGTCTGCCCCATTTGATATGAGACGATCCACGTTAGACACAATATGATGGTTTATTTCTCGTACGAGGATGAATAGATTCGAATAGTGTTTGTCTGAGCGGCCGGCCGACCGCTTTTGCTTGACAGTATGGAAGAAGGCACGAAAACACGGGCGATAAATGTAGATATAAATAGTTTTAACACGGGACCATTGTTCCTCTGTGAAAAGTGTTGATCCGATTACGTAAATACAGGCAAATCCAACAACATTTCGGACAGTGATCTTGGCAAGAGGTCAGTAATCCATTGAAAACCGGACAGCATTGTGACCATCATTGAAAATAGTTTCACAGATGACTTAGTTGTGCTGAGAGTGCCACAAGATGTTCACCGGAAAAGGGTATTACGTCAATTATTATTAAAAAGGAGCATAAAACGTTGGGACGTTGGAATTTGATTAATTCGTAATATTTTTAAACACTAGGGGAGGTAGGATTTACTAATTTAATGCTAGCAACCCCATCACCACACACGTGCTAGTAAAGCTTGTACGATTGGAATGAAAGTGAGATGTGACGTCGTCGATTCACACATCTTAGACAGAAAGTTTTTCGTTTTTTTTGGAAGACAATTTTGGAGTACAGAGTTGGTGGTATTGTTGGTCTAAGTGTAGTTATTTGGTTGTTTTTTGCAAATCTACACCATCTTTCTAATCAAACTCGGTGAGAACTATCGCAACAGAATTAATGAGTCTTAACAGCTATCTCGTTAACATGTTGTAAAGCTGCGCTCTAGCAATACCTAACTGCCCATAACGTATGGCCATGTCAAAGAGTACAAAGGATCTATGACTTTTTAGAATTCCTAGCTTAGCTTACATTGAATAATGAACGTTAATTTTTCTTGAGAAACTGTATACCATAAAAAAGTAAGACCTACTGCTCGCCTTAATTAACGCTTTTATTGACCTCAATGTATTTCTGAGTAAGGACCCTCCTCATCGCCTTATATGATAAACAGATTATTTGAACAATCTTTGTCGTTTCGCACCATGAACGAGGTAAGAGGCTAATGTACGATAGGTAGCTCTCTAGCCACACAATTTCTTATGTGACAACAGGACTATTGCAGCCATCAGTTCCTGATCCCATCTGCGTAGCGAATAGCCTTTCAAATGACCCAACATGCGATTTGCTAGTCACCGTAGTGTTGATTCGCCCGTCTGCGCAGATTCATCAACCGTTATAAAAGGTGATTACGTCATATTTATTTCCTCTTCCATGACTCTGACATGTTAAAAATCATATCGAGGTACAACTCATGTAGTTGAAGCATAAATTCCTACGAAAGACCTCTACAAGCGTTTGCTTCGTATGGTTTATTTTACAATTCCAAACACAAAAGGACAAATGACATAATCCACGCTAAAAGATGGAGACATTGTCAATTTACGTAGGGAGAATTGATAGTAATGACTTGTTGAGAATAGGTAAATGCCAGAGTTAAAATTAGAGTCGCCGCAATAAATGTTAATGATTAAAATAAAGGGCACATTGATATTTAAGAATAATAGTTTGGCCGACATCTTGTTAAGCATGGTTTTATTTTTTTTGTTTACTATTATATATTTAAATTTTTTTTTTTTTTTTATAATGTTTTTCAATAATTATAGTTATAGTTTTTATTATTTTATTAATATATATATTTAGTTTTATATATATATCATATGTTTATATAAATTTAAAATATGTAATTTGGGGGGTGGGGGGGGGGGGGGATCTGTGTGGTTGTGGTGGGGGGGGGGTTGTGGGATCAAACCACCAAATAAACCGTTCAACATGTAATGACAACAGATTACGAGGGGAAAAGCAAAAAATTACCGTTAGGTAAATTTGTAAACTACTGACAAAAAGACATCGCAGTAGAAGAATACTAAACAGATTTCTTCTAGCTAGTAAAATAGTGGTCTTATGTGGCGTGTGATTGCACGAAAAAAAATACCCAGTAATCATCACAATAGAAAGAGAAAGGGATCCACACCTAGAAAACTCCGAATGGAGTGTGGTAGATGTAGCTTATGAGGGAGGCAATAAACATCACGAAAACCTGTACACAACGTAAGTTAGTAGATAATTGTCAAATTGCGTGGCCTATATCAACAATATGTTAATAATAATTTAATATGGCTTAAATGATGATAACAAAAAACACAGCCCAGACAATTTAGATAAGTGTGCAATAGTGGAGCAACTAACAATACACTGATGAAGTCTGGGACATAGGGGGAGAAAAATAAAGATCACCTATATCAGAAAGTTACCCCAAGTTCTGCAACGAACCCCCATCTTGCGCACCCCCCAAGTCACGAAAAGAATCACCAACCAGAAGCGACGCTATGCAGCTTTTGGATTTTACTGCTCCCAGGAACAAACATTTTCCGCCGTTAATAAATACCCACAGAGGAATATGTTGATTTTTAATCGATCTTCATCTCTTCCCGAGCTAACACTGTGTAACTTATACTCGGGAATTTTAAATTCATCTAGAGATTACCATCTTACGCGCGTCCAAGACTCTTTCAATAGCAATACAGAGCTCATAGAAGGGGAGCTGTGAAAGCACAAGGAGCTACTTTTGTAGGTCTAACTTAAATCCCACTTACATAAAACACAACACATTCAGATACTTTATAGGTATGAAAAACTGCCCTGAAAGTTTCCAGAGCTCTCCTTCCTTCCTGTCTGTTGCGAAACAGTGGTTGCAAAAGATTTGCGAGTACATATCCTCCTTCCGATAACCGCCTCCAGGTAAGAACAGACGCTGTTTTTTTTCAACACATCATAGTTGTCTTGTTGGCTGGTCTCCATTGGTTTTGGGCCGTAAGCAAACATCATAACGCAAAAACCCTTTGAGGAGGTGGGCCTGGGAAAAAGTTTTCATACACTAACTGCGCACCTTTCCTCTAAACCTGTATCAAGAGGATTTGCAATTTTCTTACTCACTTTTTTCTCCTATTCCTATTTTCTCTTTTCTTCCCCCCTCCCAATTATTTTCTAGGCCATGTTGTCCAATCATCTTCATTTGGTACAAGGGAAAGTAGTGTCTAGCGGAAAAGACATAGCAGTGAGATGAGGAGAATTGCGTTTAAGAAGGATCATTCAAAGTATAGATAATAACTGAGAGGAAGACTCTCCTTAGAGAGCTGGAAGGTAGAGAACAGCCACCCGTCTACGACACACATTGTGGACTTCTTTTCTCTAGGTAGACATCTTAAAGAGATAGCCAACTCTATGTTTGTGCGTTCGCATCTACTTTAATTCATCCCCCTTCCACACACCTCTGTTGTAGTGTCTCCTACTCATCTTGTACTCCTGCTCCTCCTATCTCTATCATAATTCTTAAAATACAATTATATCGTCTACTTTCACTTCTCCTTCCTCATAAATTCCTCTCTCTTGTGTTCTCCTTCTCTCCTTCTCTTTCCGATCTCCTCCTCTTCCTCTTTTCCCTCGCTCGTTAATTTTTGTCCTACTCTATAGTTCTACACATGTTCTGTATAAATCACAACTGAAACATCTCACTCTTTAAATCACTCCTTTTCAGAAACGCGTCCTTACTTAAACACAGAACTCATGAATTTGAAAACAGTACTCTAAAGGTCCTAAAAATAAAGCTGTATTGTTTTTAATTAAATTTAATATTTTTGTCCCAGTCTTGACTCGTTGGGCTCGTCTAGCCTAAAGACCAGCTGTCTTTATCGTTCGTCCATGCGAATGTTTCTAATTGCCATGTTTTTCCTCCCTCAAGTCCATCTTTATTCTCACCTTCTCTAGCATATTCGGGCCTAGCTTTTTCTCATCTTCCTGCTCTCTCGCTACGATCCAATCATTTCATCTGCGACAAAGCTGTCTGGCCAACGCTGCTAGTACCCCTGACGAGCACATATAAAGCACATCCTCTCTTTCCGTCCTTCTTCTCTTAACAAACTTAATAACTTCTTACATTCTACGCCACCTAGTCTTGATATTATCAGTGTCGAGACTAGCGATCTTCTACACTTTAAGAAACTCACACAAATGAGCGCACGGTCAACAGATACATTGAGCGATACACAACAGAGGCCATCTACACTTCTAGAGTGCAACATAGTCCAACTGTCTGCTTACGATCTCTGAAGAAACCAAAACACAAAACATGCACGTATATATCTTTATTCACTGTGGCTTACGATAACCTACCTAATCAATACTGCATAATAAAGAGTCCATCTAACTATCGCTGGCTATTCAATACGGCAAATCATAAGCACACGTAAATCCTGTACATCGCTGAAATCTACTCCCAAGATACCATTGCGCTTTACAGTAAAATTTGAGATGATACTATCCATCTCATCTGCTATGATCAAAAATCACTAGTTGCGTACATCTAGTGTCTGTTGGAACAACATATCATGACAATTTATAGCAGGGGGATTGTAAGGGAAGGGTAAAAAAAAACATCCACCAAAATGGGTATGTAGGATCCACTAATAAGGATTCAACACCTTGATACTATAGTTAGCGCGGGTAACAGTATGGTAGGTGAATCTTCAATTATCATAGAGGTAGTTCGCGTATAGGTCTGATGCAGCGGGCA
Source organism: Oreohelix idahoensis (assembly GCA_024509875.1). NCBI lineage: Eukaryota > Metazoa > Mollusca > Gastropoda > Stylommatophora > Oreohelicidae > Oreohelix > Oreohelix idahoensis. Next base: position 10,314 of record JAMPIV010015111.1, on the reverse strand, counting down.
GCATCTTAGGTGACAGTGATGCTAATTTACATACCTAGACTTCCTCTCAGAACTGGCGAATGTTTTATGAATACATTGATTGAGGATAATGAGGGTACTTGTACCAGCGTTTCACATGTATTACATAAATCGAGTTGACGATGTGTAACAGTATATTCCGACAGAAATCAACACTGTAAATTTTGAATGTCTCAAATCCAACATAATGCTGGTGAGAATAAACAATTGATAATTTGCCGTTGTTGGTAGTGAGGGACAGCCCAGATAAAGTCAAGATCGATATGGCTGCGCAGGTAATGATGGCATATACAAATATTCTTTATATGCTATACCTACAACTCAATATGAACTCATGTGACAATACACTCTTACTCTATCAGTATCAGAATAAAGAATTCTTAAAGACGAGCTAGCAGTACTTCTGTCGTCTCGTTTTTCAGCTATTCAAAGATCAAAATCCCGAAAGCTACTTGCTTTGCCTCTGCCAATTTTTCGTAGAATCCTTTGGTCTGACTAATTCATGAATTCCAACGAGCTTGGGTTGGTCTCCCTGTCGTATAGATTAGTCTCTATGAAGTGAATCTAGTCACAGTTACTAGAAGACATGCTGCAATACTCTCATAGGAAATCCACGAGATGATATGGGAACAAGCAATGTGATTAAGAGTGAGCAATCAATGTCTACTGAGTATCGCGTAAATTGTTTCATAAACTCACCTAAAACTTCTAAGACAGCTTTTTATGAGGATCCAGACAGTCCTAAACACACACATATATATCTACATCATATCATATAATTAAATATATAATATAATATATATAGTAAATAACGATGTCATGAATACGATATATATATATTCATATAAGTTATAGACGGCACCAGACCAGTATACATAGTACTGAGCGGAAATCATGTGTAAGACGAAAACTACAAGGCACTTTGTTCCAAAGTATCCCTTCAGCATATACGCAAATGGAAAGACTGCATACTTTAGAGGGTAAAGTTAAATCAGGCATTGCTTATTGCTGCTCAAACAGAATAAAGTAATAAAATCAGTGGGATGGTATCTCATAACCGTCCGCTAAATGAGCGAAACATAATTGCAAAACACTTTATCGAGCAAGTCAATTCGAAACGCTCCCAGTAACCTTTCTTATCAACACATCATTACGTTAGTCTATGGACGTTGAGAGCTTGTATCCCATCTAAGTCCTTGATGACGTAATGCAATCCAATGGAACACGCAGAAACCATTCTGAGGGCCTGGGTCGTAAGTCGTAATACATACAAAGAAATTGCGACCTCTCTAATATCCGCTAGTTCCGCGTGGTCTATTGCCAATTACATACTTTTAAACATATCATTTAAATCACCCTATCCTAACATAGTAAATTTTAACGTTAATGTCTACTGTATTTATAAATCAACGACTCCTCATTTTAATTTACAGCGAATACCCTACGTGAATCGCGTCACCCGCCTCAATGCAAGCATACTCGTCATCACTTTAATAAGACTAACTAGTTTTTAAGTCCTTATCAGAATTTCATTCCAATAACAGGAAACTCTGATTCTACATTTCTCTTTTTCAGCAGTACATAAATCTAGACGCGCTTCTTCATTCATAAACTTAGCCCGACTTAGTTTGACTAAGTCACTAGAAAATGGTATTTCCTTCTGTAATACTATGTCCAGCACATGAAAACCTTCGTAACTATCATAAAATTGTGAACATCAAAATACAGCAGGAAACAAAGTCCCGGTGGTTATCTATAAATTAAGACGCTTCTGACACCAATTCTAAACTAGTGAAAAAACATTCAAGACGATTTAACCCACTTTTAGAACACTTCTCAAAATAATAGGTAGATTCACATAAATACATTAGATCAATGCAGCTATAAGCCACATTTAACTCCTATTCAACCACATATTATTACTTATCTTAATCGAACTTAAAAACCAACTTCTTCAAGAAGAAAAACTTCGACCAAACTACAATGTCCCAATCTCTATATAAACAGAGATTCTATAAGGAATCGCAACGAAGAGTCCTTAGTTCATAGGTCCTTGACTGCGAGTTTACTCGCAGTGAACAATTTAAGTCCTCAAAACTCCCTTCGTTTAAACTATATTAAAACAACACACAAAAGACATTGCTACGCCCACCGAAACTCTACCAAAACCACGCCAAATCGATCTCAGATCTCTTCCCTAACACTCTACGATTTTAACCACCTTAAACGCGCATGCCGCATCACTACTGCGCCCCGTTACTGACCGAGCGTGAGGCCCGTGTGATCTCAGCGTTCGCCGATATCTCTATCCACATTCTTAATCCCATGCTCCCAGAACGCATTTCTTCTTTCACATACTACCCCCCGACAAACGGTTCTAGCACCGGTCCAGCTTATTCTGCACGGGATAACGTGGAGCACCTAAGATGAAGAGCGGAGCAGTATCTGGGGCATCTCGATAAAGCACCTATAGCCACTGAACAACCCCAAACAACTAATACTAAAAATAAGAGGACTTGCGGCCTGTGAGTCATAAAATAAGAGCCACCATCTAATCCACCTCTTACATACGGAGCCAGGCACAACTACCATACCCTATGGTCCCACTACATGATCAGACCACCAAACCTAAACCAGACTAAATGTCTACCCTCATCAATGTACTAGCTCAACTAAAGCTCATCGGAGAGTTCACTCATAACAGCACTTCTCTCTACTAGGCACTAGAAAACTCTACTAAGCCATATTTTCACCAATTACACTCGATACCCAGGGGACAACTTACTAGAACAGTCCAGTCCTGCACAATTTCATATAACAATATGCATAGTCCCTAAAGTCATAAACTGCTAAATAATAAAAATAATAGAAAAGGGCTGACACGTCTACGTCACTAAACAGCGCGAGTCATGTCTCGAAAGCTTCTCTTGAGACACCAATCATCCATTATACAGGTACACAACCTTTTAGAGCGATCGAACAATAGTACCTATGTACTAACACAAAGTCGAGTTCATACCGCACCAACCAAGCCTACACACTCCGAACAATACACATACTCCATATAGCCCTACACTCCTCACACCCAAACATACAAGCTCCCCCCCCCCCAATAGATCCTAAGACCAACAATAGCCCAAATCTTAACACCCAACCATACCAGCCCAACCAACCGCGTACAACCAGCAATTAGCCAGACCGGAGAACATGGTGCAGGACATAATCTCAAAAACATCAAACATGATTATACCCAAAACACACGCCAGCTAAAAAAAACGTTCGCAACTTACCCCGATCAAGCCCAGAAATCCTTAAAAAAGCAAATTCCAGCTACGCACTAAGACCAAACGCTTAACATCATCACACCACAACACCAAGCTTATCCCACAAAGTCTCACACCTACATAACTGAATCCGCAAAAATCTAAAAAAAAAAAAAGACGACACAAAAACACCAACCAAACCCCTTAAGCAACACCATCTCATTATAATCAAATAGCATCCATACACCTCAACACAACTAAGATCGTACTACACCCCACAACAAAACCACCACATCTCACAAAGCGCAATCCATCCTGCCTACACACAAACCATTCAAACTGCACCACAAATAAGGATAGCACACCCAACACGTTCTCCTGACACATCGCGAATCATCACTTATCCCTCTAGGCGTAACACTGAACCCACCACGGACCTAGGTCTTCTGCGAAGAAAGCTCGACCTACAGCCCAAGAGCGAACACAAGTTTACCAATAGGATATTAGACAACCCGTAATCAATTTTTTTTTCCTCTTCTATACAGGTCACCTCTCGAGCGCAGGCCGCTCACCACATCGCACACTCTCTGCACAATTATCTCTGCACCCTACCTTCCTCTCTTCTAAGTGAGAACAATTAGATTCTAGCAATACTATGCATACAAGAAAGGTTAAGATAGCAAAATTGAGTACTTCACCCCAATTACATACCACACATCAAAAAAATCAACTATCCGATCTCTCCTGCATTTCACTCTTCTATTACATTCTCCACCGCAGCTAACGTACGTATCTAACAATGTATCATCAATACTCACCACGCTTAGATAGCCACTTCTCTGGTAATACATTTTTTAGACATTCACATACAGACTCCGTCCAAGGGGCCAGTCTTTGACCCAAGAAATCCCACAGATTTCCCACAAAAAGAACAGATGAATTCTCCCTGCTCACCCCGCATCACCTAAGGGAACGCGCGAGACAACACTCTCTTCGGGTGCTTCCCTCTTCAACTGATTTTTACTATCTCTCTATAGCGCCCTCTATCCCCGCGCCAGCCACCTTAGTTGACAACACCCTCTCTCTCCAGGACTCCAAGCACACATTACTAGTCACAGGGCAACGAACAATGAACAATGAAGCACAGTGTCCCAAATAGCGTTACAGAAGAATTCTATGAATTGAGAGAATGTCCAATCAGGTGCGCGTCTACCTTCAGGAAATGACTAATATTTTGGTCACCACACCACTATCAAAACTGAAACTATCCCGTCGCGACAATGTTTACTGACCGTTAATAACAATGATTTACTAAATGCCCACACAAAAGCGGCTAAATGTGTAGCATAGAGTTATTGTGACTACACAAAAATCTTATCTGGCTCAAAGGCACCACGTACACACCTACACCAACAATGTTAGTCATTAATAAATACCAACCCCGATTAGTGAGAGTTATCTACTCTGTCTATTGTATGAAGACAACACACATCATCACCGCACATCGTCCAAACAACAGGTGGTTAACTTCTTGTAAACCCACGCTGTTTAAAGAGTATCTATGAATGTTATGAATCGTTTCTCACAGGTATGTCCTCTGGAGATACAAAACTCCAAGCGGCAAAGTTCTCTTTGGCGGTTTAAACCCCCGACAATCTCTTCTCTCACCTTGCATATGGAAGCAAAAACCACACAACATTAAAACATCACTTTACAACCAACACATGAGACATTACCCTAACTCTAACTCGGATTCTCTTCTACACTTTACACTTCTTCTATAAACTGCAAGCGCGTCACACCGAGCCAACATCATTGCACCTCTACGCCAATATACCTCTCCAAAACACAACACAACAACAACACAAACAAACAACACAACAAGTTAATACGTTATATACATAAAATCGAATCATACATGACATCTATAGGAACTTTAAACACTACTGTTCCGTCACCCCACTCCAATGAATCGCAATCTAGTCATAATAATAAACAGTTTCTGAGTCTTTAGGTAAAGTTTTACAATTTCTCGCGATCTAATTCATTTTATGCAGTAAAATATTTAAATTCCAATAAATATAAGCGACTGCGTATTAAGCGTAAGAAATATAAATTCTGTTATTTACCACTGTAAACTCTAACATCGGTGACACTAATAAAAAAATAAATAACATACACTGACCCATAATATAAAATAACGCGCTACAACTGAGACACCATAAAATGCTAACATAATTGTAATTAGAATATAACAATTAATTAGTGACGATTTTACAAGAACATACTGTTAATACAACTAAGTTCAATCCAGAATACCCCTTCAAAAAAAACTAGATATACATATCAATAACATTATTAAGAAAATTTAACCCATGTTACACAACTACAGAGACGTTACTATCTACCTCAGAACTTACAAAACCACTGTTCGACCAAAAATAGACTAGAATAATGAGCCATACTACTCTAGATAAACAGTAGATTACTTACGGAGATCGAACATTGAATCGGCACATTAGCTTCTATACGTCTTCGACTCGCGAAGTTACTGATGAACTTTAAAGTACTCCTACACTCTCGCGTTTATTAAAGATATTCATTAAAACAACATAGATCAGATACTATAAAAGAAAAGTGCTCCTATGTCTTTCACAAAACCGATGAGGATAAGCAAACTCTCGTTCTTTCATAACACTTACGTTTAACACCTTAAAAACCATGTAGCCGGGTATATTGCCCGCTAACGTCACTGCCACCCACTAACTGCACCTGCGAGATGCCCCGTCGTTGTCAGTTGCGCAATCCGGTCAGACAACTCGTATCCTCTGGCAGAAGCAGTTTTGACAATCACCTTATCCCCGGAGATAACTATCATCCCCTGAGTAAACCATAAACTGACTTAACTTTGCATTTATCTCGCACAACCTTACGGTACATTACGCCTAAAACTGGCCGTGAGAGCGTGGAGTTGAGTTATATATCACTTCACCTGAGACACTGGAACAGAATCTAACATTAGGAAACTACATGTCAATGCAAACTGACACAGACCAAATGTTTCCTCCTTCATGCAAGTCTGACGGAGTGAATTCTCCACACTTCAGGATGCGCCTCAGAAACTTAGCCTGACTAGAAAACACTCGTCCCATGGGAAACTGCAGTAGACAAGCTGTCTGCTCACCGTGTCCCTACGGAGAAATGCAATTCTAAACACTCTCTGCTTCTGGAGAATCGTGCTCTCAACGTGTAACGAGACCCGGACGGCTATTGAGCAACAAATCGTTCACGAACGTCAGCTCAATAAATACTACTGACGATATTCCTTGCATAGACTCAGTGAGACAAAAGAATTGGAGCAAGGCGTTAAAACGTTAGAATGAGGGAAAAACTAGTAATCGTATATAGTCGAGCAACTAACCAACGATAATGAGTGCCGAATCAACAATCACAAAAAGGATAAAAAGTAGATTCAACTAAATAGACGTAGAGTACGGGTGTACAACAGTAAAAAGACAAGAAGACAATATATAAGATGCAATAGTATCCTAATTTCCTATTCAACAAACTCTCCAGTTGACACGAATCAACTTAAAACCCCTCCCTCAACTTCTTTTTATCTTGAATATTATTGGTAGGAAACTTTGACATTGACACAGCCACAAACTCTTACAGAACATGTTTGAGTTGCTTATTCGGGTTAAGGTTTGGAGGGTGGGGTGGGGGGAAGGGGGGGAGGAAGCTACAGGAGCAAATCATGATATAGCTCATAAGTTAGCTGAAAATGAATTGTTTCTGGTGGGCGCGATTAACGATTCTAAAATCTAGTATACTTATACATATTGTCCCTTAAAACCTACATATCAATCAGATCAAGTTAATAATTATTATTTGTCATAATCATCATTCTCCCAAGTAGGCGAGGTATAAACATTTAAACTTATGAAAACATTATAACTTTTTCTTCAGACAATTGTGCTTTTCTTTCTAATTCAATAAATAAACTCTGTGCAGATTTTTCAGACAAAACTCAGATGAAAAACAGGGACATAAACCTTTCTGACTATAACATCACCTTAATCTCCGTGAAGAGAAAATGTTGATTAATCCATATAGTCAAAATTTCACACACATTATTGTATTATTTAAACTCGTTTTAATACTAATATGAAAAGTGATGAAAGTTTCAATTTTATAGGAGCAAGTAAAATACCTCAGGGATGGGTGACACATCCAAGAGAATCCATACTATGAATATGGCTTTGCGAAGCTAACGCGCCTTCAATATAGATTCATCTAACATTGGTGAAAATTAAACGCTATCAATTGAATAATGTACATACCATAGCTGTTCGTCTGTTTAATATCAAAATGTTTATTCTCATCTTTCCAAGTGCGTTTAACATACGGACGATTCAAGGCTGTGTGAGAGAGTTGAGAGAAAATATAGACAAAATCCATTGGAAGAAACAGGCTGTAATCAACATTCGAGAATCAAAATGTGTCTATAGAATAAACTCATCGAACACTCATTTGAAAGAATTTCCAAGACTAACATAAAACGACAAATCATTAAGAAGACTCCATAGGCAGAACTATGTCTCACCCACCTCGCCGACTATATAAGTAAATTACGCACAAGGACGATGTTCCATAATAATTTAAAAATGAATGGTCGGTTATATCGCGGTAATCGGTCTCATGACCTAACAGACAAACTATTAATCGGCATGTCAAAACAAACAGAAATAACACCCATGTAACCACTAAGCATGGCACACAACACAGGCGCTCCCTTTCAATGGGCGGAGTTTCCTGAGAATGCTGTATACAGAGGAGACAAACGCACGCGAGACAAGCATACCATGAAAGACAGATGCACTACTAGTTACAAGAGACCAATAATAAGAGTAAGGAAGTGAGAACGTTGGGGTGTTGGGTTGGGCCTAAATACATGAGTGCATAAGAGCTAAAGAGGAGGTTAAAGGAGAACTGAAGGCGTTCATCTCACACAACGAAACAATATCAAAGACTCTGGCGAGAAGCACATGTTGATTCTTGTTATCTTTTCTTCTGCGTTAATGCTCCGTGATTTGGGTGCTTAAAGAATATTCTTTTTATTATTATTATTAATTGCTAATTGTAAGTTTAATAAATATTTGTTACATTGTTAATTCTTAAAAAAAGAACTTAAACGAACATCTTAGAGTTGTTTCCAGTTATAAAAATTCACCGAGCATTTTAATTAATTATAAAACTGATAAAATACTAATCTGAATATTCATGATATTATTATGTTACATGTTTTTTCATTAAAGACTAAACAACAAATAGTTGATTTCTTCCTTGGTTGGGCGCCGAGCTGGATGGTAATAAAAGGACCCGCTTATGATTAACATGTCGAGGGACAGGAGTCGCTTGCCTCTGTTACGTCTTGATGTACGTTGAGTACTGACCATTATCTATTCTGGTTCTCCTCATCTTCTGTATTTACACTATTGTAATCTATCTCTCTAAGATATTGACTTCTCGTGTTTACGTGGCATGTGTTCGCCTCTGTCACCACTGCTAACCGAGCTATTGCCCGTATACCTATAATTTGTCTCGATCGAGTGTCTCTAATTTTCGATTCCAGTGGCTGGAGTTGCTGGACTCAGATTCTACCAATTCGACATATTCTATTTTTCAAGTACATCTTGGCATTAGTCCATTCTTTATAACCTTTATGCTACGATTCCATGTGCATGTTTATATTATTCCCGAGATTAAGGAATAATCGTATGCCAGTGAAATGTTGAAGAGTATAAACTGGCTCGTCTGATGAAATTTTTCGGTTTGCTTTCGTGGTTTAGGCCTCCTCTCTCAGAAACCACAAATACACTGACCACAGAAGAAACTTGTAAAGAGATAACGTATCTTACGGACTGGACTGCCGGAATGTATCTTATTATAATATTGTTATTCTTACAATTCCCAAAGTGTGATGTGCTTATTGATCTTATTCTTATCCATTTGTGTGTCACATCACACTAAAGCAGTTTCAAACAAATCAGGAATATTCGAGATTCCAGCATCAACAGATTTTTTGGTGGTTACACACGCCCCAGAAACACAATCTCACAAGCTCGTCACAAAGAAAGCAAGCAGCCAGAGCGTCGTAGTCATCCTGGAGTTCTCTCTGATCTGCTCATTATTTCTAGAATAAGAAATTTAAACCCACGTTAGACAGAACAAAAGAAAGTGCAAACGACAAAGGAGAGCGAGAAAGGAGATATGCCTCTCGTCTAAGATTTATATTCCAGAACATCTGGCACAAAGATCCCTGGGGGAGCTGGAACTCACTGACAGCTGGCGGGTTGCATACTCTTTTTTTATTTAATATTGGGTAGGTTATTACATGGCAGGAGTTGAGGGAGTCCTCTTTCTGTCCGTTCCAGTATAGTAAGATTTATAGGCAGTCTCCAATATATTTTCGTGATTACACGGTCTTATCTGTGGTTTATGGTGATCTTGTGGAGCGTGTGGGCGGGCAGCGTGAGCGCCTTCTTATGGTGGGAGGCGGCCGGCTGGGTCTGTTGGAGAGACCCATAAAGGGTTTAACAAAGGATTACAACAATAATGCATTTTTAATAAGTAGAAACAAATGCTGTTTAACCTTTGCTTTTACCTCTTTAATGTACAAGAACTTGGATGCTGGAACTTGTGTACCTGGTTGAAGCTTTTCTAACTATGTTACTTTTGAGTAGATACTAATAGACCATTGTTAAATTATGGATATAATTAATGGAGATAAAATGACTAATACCTCAAGAGTGACGTCAAAAAAGAAAAAACAGAAAACATTCAAGCAGAAGCAAAAAAGCGCGGAGAGAAAGAAAGAAACGGACAGCGGCCATTTTTTTCAAGTTATATAAATGGATTTGCTTTTGATTAGACGAGTAGTAGGGTGGATATGCTGCAGCATCCGCAACGTCAAGCGCACGGATTATTAGTTGATGCCCCTGATTTCAAGATGCAAACGTCTTCTTCTTCT
>JAMPIV010015110.1:512500-523436 GCA_024509875.1 Oreohelix idahoensis | reverse complement strand
TGGCTGGCACAGACATTAACACTGTTCAGTCTCTTTTACAGCATCACCTGGACATTGTACAAGCCTGGTGCACTATTAACAGTATGTCCATTAATAAAAACAAAACTCAATCTTTAATTATATCAACCCGCCAAAAGATTCTGCACTGTCAACCAAATACGTTATTACTATCTCTGGACGGGGAACGTATTAAGCAAATTACGGACCACAGCCTGTTGGGTGTGATCATTGTGGTGGATTTGATGTTAAGAAATGTTGTTATTATGTACTCTTAGTGTACTGAATGAGGTCAGCTGTGAAGGTCCCTGAATATAACAAATTATTATGGTAAGTGTACAGGGTACCTTTCTGCTACCACCTTTATGATCTCATTCAGACTTATTCTTTGACTAGAATGTATGATGACTACGTTTGGTGTCTAGGGTTATGAATATGTAGTGTAATGTTGCATTAACCAACTGAACAGATAAACAACTATTTTATTATCCAACACAACACAACACTACTACGACAATCACACACTAAGTATACTTTAAAAGACTATCTTAAGTAAGTCAGTGGTTGAATGTTGTGTAACGTTAATTTTTTTTCAATTTATTTTGTCCTGACTCTATTTGTTTGAATCAGGACTGACAATCAAAGTGAAATCAAGTGAATTATTTACATTAATCGATTTACACAATGGATCTTCTGTCCATAATACAAGTATTATTATAATAAAAGTGTGTAGGTGTAATTTTCGAAATTAGGTTAATACTGGTATGTATATATAATGGTAGGTTGTTAGTTAACATCGCTCCCTATTGTTCATTTGCTTTTCATTTGTCACAGGTAGAATTTTTTTTATTAATATTTTCAGTCTTTATTCTTAAAAACTAGAGTTCATAGAGGTTGAGCTTCCTGGTGCCGAACAGGCACTTATCTTCGAAGGATAACACCGGTAGATCTTTTCCTAGGCTCGCTGGACAATCTGTTCCACTTCGTGAAAGGCAATGGCATCCAGCACGTGCCCGAAATATGCAAACAGTGTCAGGAATCACTCAGTTCCCACGAGCTTGTTATTACTTTAAATGACAAGGCCACAAAAAACCCTGAAATAAGAAGGTTATGCAACCTTCTTTATAACAAGCATACAATAATATTCCACAATTTATTACAGGTACAGTGCAAACAAACGAATAGGGTCAGCTCTTGATGACAACCTAATTTACCATTATATTTTGACGTGACAATGTATACCAGTATTCCTCTCCCCTAATGGTTACAACGCCTCTGCAATTCCAGCAGTAATCTTTTTCCATACAATAGAATAGGTGATATGCTCCTTGATGACAATCATATATAATTTTGTAGTTCTACACCTCTCTGATAGTCTATCATATGATGGATCAATCTCTAGGCTCTGCCCAAGTCTGCCATGGACTCACTTACTTACAGTCGTATGTTAGTATCTCACATTCGAACTTTATTTTAAATAAAAGGTTAATAAAATCATTCTTACCACAGATTTCAATGAATTTTACACAAGTAAACGATGACTGGCAAACAATTATGGCACACTTTTGATCTGCCTTCCGTCCAGACTGCTTTCTATTAGTTTTAAAAGCACAAGCCTGCTCTCATCGCTCCTAGTTTATCAAAGATTCTTCTCAAAATGGCAACGAGCAGTCTACGTTTTTCGATAATATAGAATGCATTGGCCAATCGGACCATGCACATTTGAATCAAACTTTAAAAAAAAAAAACTTTCAAACTACTATGTTTACTACTGCAAATATATTTTTAGTTTTAGGTCAACCAATCCTATCGCGCCTTCCTTTAAACTACCGCCAATCAAATTACAGGTACTTTTTAGTCCTTATTTCCCCAAAAGCTTTTTTCAAAACATGCTATGAAAAAAATAAGCAGGCATGATTTTTGTTTTCGTTAGTCCGTCTTACAATACATAGTATTTTTGCCAATATCTTGGTTATTTATTGTACTAGTGCGTAACTGACACCATATTATTGCTCAGGAAATCATATGGCATCCGAATATATAATTTTTATGGCCCTATGTATTATGGTTCATAATTCCATATTTTTTCTATGTTAGTCGTTCAAATCTAGAAACTACCACCTGTTCCATTCTTTTTCTAACTATTTTCAAACTAAATACAAGACTTGTCCGTAGTACGTTAGAATTACGTCATTCCTTATAAGAGCTAAGGTTGTTTACATGATTCAATTGACGAACATTTTTTAGTTTTGTATCGTAATTTGAGAATCGCCCAAGGCTATGTCGCTCGAGTTGGCTTTTGTGCAATCAACGCGAGACGGTGTCCCTATGTTCTGTCTTTCTATCCCTCCCCTCCTTTTCTTTTATTCTATCACTCTATCGTCTTGAACTTGCACAAGTGTTACATTTAATCTCAAGGACGATTTTCGAAAAGACAGTATCTTTCATTCGGCTATAAGGCTTATCAAAATCCGCATACCGGCTGGCGTGGGGACGAAGAAGCTGGACTCAATTTTTATTTTCTATCTTATTTTTGACTTTATGCACTATAATATACTCTAATTTAGCTATTGTATTGAGAATATCGTCACAATCATGGATCAGTCTCTGAGGTGGAAATCACATTTCTATTTCACAGCCAACAAGATCTCGAAAAAAATGTTTCAACTCTCAAAAATCAAACATTTTTTATGTCCGCACTCTAGACTTATATTCTATTATGCACGTATTTAAAGTCACCTTTCTAATTGCTCAAATATCTGGAGTAGCTGTAGTTTTTCGTTTTTGAAACGTCTAGAATACCTACAGAAAAGGGCGCTACGACTTGTTTGCTTGAATGATAACATTCCCAGTGCTCAGCTATTTTCAGAGCTCAATATTCTTCCTCTTAAAACATTCTTCCTCCTCCAAGATCTCCTTTTTGTGCATCAAATTTTACATGGCAGAGCACCTTCATACTTGTAAACGTTCTTTCGCTATAAATACTGCTCATATTTTATACGTAGCGACCTACTTCTGGACCTTGCTAAACCTCGAACTGACCTCTTCTGAAGTTGTTTTAGTTATGCAGGTGCCTTAGCATGGAATGCTTTACCCAAATCTGTCAAAACTGATAATTATACCACATTCAAAAGACATCTACATTCACATGTAATGAAATCTTGTACACACATTTAACGACAATTCTGTTTTAGTTATTTCAACGTTTCCATGAGCATTTACTTGTCAGTGTAACATTTTCAGTTTTAATTTTAACTTTAAATATTCTTCTTCTTCTTCGTTCGCCCTGAAAAGGACGGTGGTTGCGTTGTGTCTGTTTACAACGTAGCTGTGATATCTGCACCTTTCGGTCGACACATCCGACTTCTGCACGGCATTTTTTAGGACCGGGTTTGCCTTCCCATTCCGATCCATGCTCGCATAGCCAGCCTGCATTGCTGCATACTGTTTCCAGGACCACCACGTGGAGGTGGAGCATGGTCTTGACCAGCTCTGGTTCGCTGGTCCTGACGCGGGCAGTCAAGCTATGAGTCGCTGACTGCAGTCTCTATTGCTGCGTCTTGAGGTCCCAACTTTAAATATAAAATAACTTTATTGCTTGACCTCTCTCGCTCTCTCTCCCTCCCTCTATCTTTATCTCTATCCCTCTCTCTATGTGCGTGAATGACTATGAGTAAATATACTTGTGTGTGCTCAGTTACTAAATGTGATGATGATATTGATTAATTGAGATTGAAGTTAATATTTTAATTTTAATTTGCAAAGACATTGAGAATTGTATTGCAGGGCAGAAATGTAAAAAGGCAATCATGCCTATTTCTTTTTCCTGATGAAATAAAGATTTCGTTCGTTCGTTCGTTCGTTCCTTTTGGTCATCTGTCCGTCTTGTCTGTATGTCTATATACCCATCCATTCGTCCGCCTGTCTATTTGTGATCGGGTTGTTTTCAGTCGGTTTATCTGTATGTCTATTTGTCCAAATGTAAGTCTGTCTGTCTGTTCATCTGTCCGTCTGTCTGCCTGCCTACTACTTACCTACCTACTACCCCTTAACCCCACTAAACCGTCCACCCACCCATCCATCCATCTTCTATATACTCATTTGTTTGTAGTCCGCCTATTTATGTCTATGTCTGCCTACCTATGTATCTGTGATTTCTGTATTTCAGTTTGTTTGTCTTCGAGTCTATCAATCTAATTGTATGTCTTTTGGTACGTCTGCTTATCAGTCAGTCCTTTCTCGTCTCTCTACATATCTATACTACACGCTTGGTGACGTGTCTGAAGCTTCAATTTGTCTGCAGAAACACGATTTAGTTCAGTGCATGTCGACAGACTGGGAACAAGAAACACACAAAAGATATAATCTGAAGCAGACATTCTATGTCGTGCCTTGTCTGTGAGAACAATATCTCCTGCTGGTAACGATAGAAACTGATGCCATTTTTGTGTTTTGTATCATTCTTTCAAACATTTACCTGGATCTGCTGATTCTTGTAGCTGATAATATTGTGACCTGTGACGTTAAACATAACCCTGTTTTTTTTTTAATGTCGACTTTATCTTTCTCTTCCTTCCTTTTGACCATCGTAAATCTTTATCTTATCTTTCCTCTTGTTCTTCTTCCACTCATTTAAAAATGTTCTCACCTGTCCCTCATTTTGTTCCTATTTTTATCTATTTTGCCTGTCAGTTATGTTTGAAACTTAGTCACTTATATAGTTCATGATACGTTCTACTCATCATATTCAACAAATTGCTATAGAAACCATTATCGTCAGTTCGTGTCCTTTCCATGCTTTTATAAGAAAATATTTTTTTGTCTGTTTATAGTTCTTTTCTTATGACAAGTCAATCTTCGATCGTTACATTTTCCTGTGCCATTCATTTAACTTTAACTTTTTCTGTGCCCTTCCTGTTCCTTTTTGTCACCCGCACTTTGCCGTTGTTTTCGCTTTAATCGTTCAAGTTTTTCTTTTCACATCTTGTTCTAATTTATCACTCCTTAATTTGACCTGATCACGTGACCCATTTTGAGGCAACATAGACTTCAGTTTGTGCAGAGCCAACTTGCAACATTGAATCTTCGCTTATCACTAGCTCCAGACGGAGTATGAGTCTACACTTAGCGACATTCTTATTGTTAACCGAGACTTTCTGGGAAGAAACAAACCACGTTGTTCACCGGTTCCAATATGAATGGACAGACGGTATTGGGAGATAAGTTGTCAGTTCGTCCATGACGTGTCAGAAGATGTCAATTTGGTTAAAGATTAAGACACAGACAATAAGATAACAAATGTGATTTTGGAGCACGGAAAGATATGTAATCGCTTCCGACCAGACCTTGTTGTAATAAACAATTAAAAGAAAATAACATCTGGGAGGAGATTATGTTAGATCTGTGAAGTAGTGAGTTTTTAAACATCACAGGTGACACGGAAGAAACCAGACCTTGTATGGTCATGGAAGACAGGCAGATGGAGTTTGATAAATGAAATATAAAGAAAATATCTTTTGTGTCTTGCAAGATGTTCTATAGATAAGGGTGGTGGGGGTGGGAAGGAAGACCCCTACCGATATAAGACCTTAATTCTTGGTTGGATTGGCATTGAAATGCTAAAATAAAACACTTCTGATTGTAGTTTTTTCCAATGAAACCCCGTGGGCGGGGGGAGCGAAAATGTCGCTTATAATCTGCAAAATTTTGGGACTGCTTCACTGCATTTCGATCTCGTCAAGAACATGATATTTCGGACAGACAGGATTACGAATAGAAACAGGATTCGAACACAAGAAAAGGACCACGTATTAGAGGATTTACTGATATTAGACAGAAAGAAAACTCGATTATAGAACTGGAAACCATGAGTCCTAGGAACCTGCATACAGAATAACAGTAGGATTATAATTGAAGTAATACTCCGCCTACCTGTAAGACGGTCTCTGGCAGAACACCGTTCGGAAATTTCCCTGTGCAAGAAATCTGTAGCATTAATCTCGATAATCGGGGTGAGTTATAATATGTACATTTTATCATTTTATATTTTTGCATTTAACACGTGTAAATTGCTTGTTGATATATGGGTTCATACAAGGCTGCCAACCTCAGCATATAAAATTATTGGATTCATGAACCATTACTGCAAGAGCTGATGACTGCTTCGTACGGGTTTCATAAGGAATTCAAAAGCAGAGGGAGCCTCATTCTCTATGTGGAGCAGAGAGTGAATAATCATGACGCCCTGGTGTACATATTTATTATAATAACATGTTAAGAAGTTTATATATATATATATATATATATATATATATATATATATATCTATATATATATATATATATTTATATATATATATATATATATATATATATATATATATATATATATATATATATATATATATAGTTACACATTTTATTACCGCCAGAAACGTGCTACCACCACAGAATTTGACGATTGACGGAACAGTCAACAACACCCTAGGGAACCAACAGTGACGGATCCCAATACCAACAACTAATCATTATCAACACCTGGCTAGTTAAGTATAACTGTCAGACGCAGCAAAAGAACTTCTTTTAACGATAGCCACTTTAAAGTCACTACTAGTGATGAAAATATCAGTGCTACATTATTTCATATAAACCCTATTTTAACTTTGTTACCTATAATTGATTATTACATCTTTTATCAGTAAATATAAATTGATAGTTGATTTAATCATTATTGAGGGAATTGCACTCGTATGACTAAGTTAATTTAAACACATAAGCATCCACAGCTATTAAAAGAGTAATCTTGAGCGCAGGTTGATACCTTTGAATACCCTCATCGTTATACTCTAAGTTTGGTCATTGTTTGACCTCTACTGCAGGGCAGGGCAGCCAAACACGCGACATTTCTTCAGATGTTTTCATAAATCTCCTTTGTGTGTCTTTTATTCCAGGCCATCTCGCGAAGCTGCTAGCTGATTTTTTTCCCAGTTTCCATTATGTCAACGGCTAACGCATTTTCATCATTTCCCTTGCCATTATTATGTATCTGTTTTTTTTTTTTACCATAATGTCAGCATTAGCGATCCTGTCAGAGCATTTTAATTCTTCTGTTCTGCACAAGAACTATATTTGTGGTATTAGTTTCTTGATTGTCCTTTAATGTTTATTAGTTATGTTGTTGTTGCTTTCCATGTTACACAGGTGTACAATAGGATTGCCTTGACATCTAAATGACGTACGATTCTTATGAGTTCGACTTGCAGAGTGCTTAGAGCTCGTGCAGCTCGCGACAAAGTTACCCGGTTAGAAACTAGGCTACGTCATGCTCCAATCTACCCAACCGTAAATGGGTATCCGAGTTATGGATGGTACATATAGCTAGGAATTGAACTGGTCACCACCACACCACATAAAGCTGGACATATTACAGTGAAGTCACTTCAGTTCCCTATGACATCATCTGCTATGGATTACCTTTAATTTCATGATTATTGTCACACATTCTCTAGTACATTTTTTTTTTCATTCTGAGATTACTGCAGTAGGTAGTATCTTTGTTGCTTCTTCTAGCCTGTGCATTTAGATTAGTTTACCAAAAGAAATCACGCCCAACATATAAAAAAAAAATCTTCAACATGATGTCAAGGCAGTTATAAGCATGTAGCAAATGGAATAAGACCTACTTCATACAAAGAATATCACATAACAAATACAAATTAACAATAAGAGCTGCAGTGCCGCACGGAATTTCTTTCGCCTTTCCTTTTCTTTTTCATGGCTATAGATTGGATTATGAAACAACGACATGAACTCACAAATCTGTTATTTAGTGGACTTTAACTATCAGATTCACGGTCTGGGCTTTGCTAACGACTTTTCTGGTTTATCCCGTAGCTGGAACTAGATTCAGGACAAATGCACTTAATATATACGAGACCACAAGCAATGTTATATTTCAACATGCGCCCTAATATAATCGACGGACGTTGCCTCTAGGTTTGTTTATTTAGTGGACTTTAACAAACAGATACGTGATCTGGACTTTGCTAATGACTTTACTATTGTATCCCATAATCGAAGCTAGATACAGTGTGAATACATTTAATGTACCAGACCACAAGATCTTTCATATTTGGGCATGTTCCCTGGGTGACGTTGTGTCTATGGTGAATCAGGTAACCCTCGCGAAAACGATGGCAAAACTCATATACAGGATGGTTATAAAGTCCTTGTGTAAATTTGAACTTTAAGAGCTCTGGACGTATTCATGCTACAAGGACCACTGCAAAAGGCATGCGAAAGCATATTTTATTAAGCTTTAACACAGTGCTTCTTAGCCAGGGGTTCATGCTTCTATATGTCGTAAACAATTGTCAAAGTTATTAATGTTTAAAGTTGCGCAAATTATCGGTTAACTTAAATTTTATCAGAGCTAAAGGCCTTTTAATATTTGGACGTGCGCCTTAATATAACCGACTAGATTGAACGTGGCAAAATTTTATTTAAAAAAAAAAAAAAAAAAAAGTTTCGCTAACATTTTTTAACCACACTGTATTTAAAAACAAATTGGAACCCCAACTGTTCAGTTCTTTGCCCCCTCCGGGGAGGGTCGGTCTCTGACGAGACCAAGAAAGAAAAGGCTCGGGGTCTCTCTGAAGACTCAGACCCATGTCGCGTCTGCCACTAATACAAGGTTGCTGAGTAAGCAGGGGTGATGGTATTTGCGGTGAATTATGTAAAATAACAATTGCGACAGATTCCGCAAGAAGCCAGAAAAGCCGCAACTCTGTTAATCAAGCGCATGTTTGTATTGGGAGGAACTTCCAATGTTATTTAGGCTTGAAGGCTGCAAACTTTCTGAGAGGTCTTTGCCTGCCCCACCCGGTGTTACAGTGGTGAAGGTCCTAGCTCTGATTCACAGGGAGCGGTTGCAAGGGTCCACATTCTCTTTAAATTGAATGAACATTTTTTAAATGTATTTTAAAAAGGAACCCCTATTAAGGGGGGGGAGGGGGGGAAGGGGGTCTCTGACGAGACAAAGAAACAACAGCACTACTCTCTCATTCATGTCGTACTAATACAAGGTTGTGCAGGGGTTTGAGGGGGGAAGTTCTAGCGAGACAAAGAAACGAACGAACGAACAAGCGCATGTTATAACTTGGTGCAGGATTTCTGAGAGGGAACCCGCTACAGTGGTGGCTCCTAGCTCCACAGGGAGCGAAAAGGGACATGAATGAATAAATGAATTTAAGATAAACGAACGAACTTTATTTTCGAAGAGTTAAGAATTGGGCTCGCAGGCCCGTCTAACATTCTACCCTTTAACTCTCATTAATCTTGCATACTATATCGTTTTATTCCCACGTTTCTTTAAGCATTAATTTAAAGGCATGCAACATTATAAAGTTAACATAACAGCATTCATTTACAGTATGCAATCATAATAAAACATGAGTGGGTTTTTTTTTTTTAAGATGGACACATTGAGAATACTGGATGGGAGGTTACAGTAGCTGGGTCATACCGGAAAGACAAATATCACGAGAATAAATGTGGTAAATAATAGCTAGACTGTACTTGGAGCAACACCCGTTATATCATTATCATCATCATCATCACCATCATCATCATCATCATCACCATCGTCGTCGTCGTCATCATCTTCATCTTCATCATCATCTTCCTTTGCGCTCCAGCGGATCATGGAGCCACAGCTGCAGCTGGCCTTCTTGCGTGCGCTAACCAATCACATGCTCTTGCCAGCCCCATGTACAACGTCACATTAGTCGCCTAGTACGACATGCCTGAGAGTACACAAGTCCTATTCTATCTTCGTCTCTTTAAAGACCTTCAGTTTCTACACGGCGTCACCCGTCATAGAAGTTAGGCTCAAAATGTGTGCATAAAAACATTTGTAAACAAAAAGTTATGCACTTGCAAGACGGACATATATTTTTGATCCCATGCTGTCTTATCTTAGCTGCGTGAAAACATGAATTATAATCTCTTGGCACATTGCTATGCTCGATAAATTTTACATCGCTAGCACAATATCTTTGAAGGTAAACAACTCAGACAAAAAGGGAGAATGATACGATTACAGGTGGTAATATAGCCAGGTAGTGATTCAGCAGCGGTGTTTCTTGATTCAGAAAGCTATATTGCTGATCTAAGGGTGTATTGAATTTTTATGTGCTTGTTTATTAGTTTTTGTTCTACTGTTATGAGTACTTTATCTTCCTTTGTTTTGTTTTTTATACGAAATATATCAGCCTCGTCTCGCGGTTGTATAAATGTATGTAGTTTACTGAACTCTTCATCTTCCTTAATACATCATGATTTCTTTTGTGCCCCTCATAGAGCATAAAGCCACCTTTTAAGCTGGTTCCTTTACAGGAAGTATGCACATAAACATCTATGTGCTTTTGTGGCAGTGGTTTCTGTAACAATTTGTGTTACGTGATGAGGTTGCCAGCCGCCGCCCCAGCACAAGCTCACATCAGTCAGCTCTTGGGACATACTTGATGGAGCAATAGTTCGTTTCTTTCTTCGTCTTCTCTACCTTTTTCTTTATGTTCATCATCTAAACAATCTGCATTATCATTGTCGACTGCTGATAGAATAACCTTGCTCTGTAGAATGCTTGAGTCAACTTAATCATACTTGTCTCCCACACTTTGCAGCTTACGGTTCTCGCCTAGCTTTCCTTTTCTTCATCATAATCGTCAATTTTTTCTTTTTCTTCTACTCCATGCCCTTCATTCTAAGGCCTAATAATTACAAACGTGTTCCATTTCTTAAAGTTTACCTACCTGATAATTTTCTGTTTCCACCTTTACATTTTTTGTTCTTCAAATTCTCAGGCATCGTATCCCTTTCATTTGTTTTTTTTTAAAAAGATCGTCTTCTAGCACAACTGTCCTTTCAAGCTCGCTTTTGGT